>NDXB01016767.1:0-25406 GCA_002631895.1 Agapornis roseicollis
AGAAAATAATCCCATGAGATGCATCAAAAGCCCCCCTGGGGCCCAAAAATCTTTTCCATGCACTCAAGAAACGGGCTTCTTACCACACAGAAGTGTTCAATCTCTTGCCGTGTATGAGCCTATGAGTCTCAAGGCCCTATAAGGGATCTGGGGTGGCGTCTGTGGGATGTCCAGGGGTTGCTCTGGGTTGCTATGGGGTATCTAGGAAAAAAAATGTTATTAAAAGTGACTAAAACTGATTGGAAGAAAATGAAGTGAAAAGTCAATAAGAAGATAATAAAAAGTGAATAAAGTAATTAAAAAGTGAATTGAAATTAATAGAATTGAATAAATCTGAATGAAACTCGAATAGAAGTGAATAAAAATGAAAGCAATTAAAAGAGTCAACAGATATTGGGGTCCTTACAGGCACCAGGAAGTAGGAATTGCAGCAGAAGGTCCATGCGACGTCCATAGACAGATAAGGAGCTTCTCAGGAAACTTAGTGTAGAAAAAGAAGCTTAGAAAAGGTGGAAGCAAGGACAGGCAGCCTGGGAGGAATACAGGAATGGTGTCAGGGAAGCTAGGGTATAGATATCCTGTGTTCACAGCAGTAGCAGTCATTTTTCTCCTTCTTAGTAGCTGGTGCAGTGCTGTGTTTTTGACTTTCAGCCTGAGAACAGCACTGATAACACCAATGTTCTTAGTTGCTGGTCAGTAATGTTTACTCTGACTAAGGACTTTCTGAGTCTTATGCTCTGCCAGGGAGGAGAGGAAGCCAGGAGGAAGCAGAGACAAGACACCTGACCCAAACTAGCCAGAGAGGTTTTCCATACCACAGCATGTCATGCCGAGTATGTAAACTGGGGGCAGTTACCTGGAAGCACTAGATCACTGCTTGGTCAGGCTGGGTATCAGTCAGTGGGTGGTGAGCGGTTGTATTCTCTTCCCTTGTTATTTCCCTTATCATTATTAGTACTGGTGGTAGCTGCTTTAGTGGTTTGTGTTATACCTTAGTTACTGGACTGCTCTTATCTCAACCTGTGGGGGTTACATTCTTTCCATTCTCATCCCCATCCCTCTGGGCGCGGGGAAGGAAGAAGGGCAGGCGTGAGCGAGCTGCTGCATGTTTCTGAATTACTGGGTGTTAAGGAAAAACTAATTCTGCACAAGAGTGGTGTAGTCATGTGCAGCTCTGGGACAGGGAAGTGATGANGGGGGGGGTGTTGGAGGGAGAAGAAGGGTAGCGAAGTAGGGGAGGGAGTGAGCAAGCAGCTGCATGGCTGAGCTGCTGAATGTGCTTAAACCAGAACACCAGGTCAGGAAAGCTAAAGGCCCAGTTAGGACTGAGTCTGGCCAGGGATGTGAAAAATAACAGGAAGGGATTTTATAGGTATACAGCAAACAAATGATAGACCAGGGACAACATGGGCCCTCTCTGAAAGCTATCAGAAGAACTGGATTAGGAGAAGTCTGAGCTTCTCAATTACTTCTTTGCCTCAGTCTGCACCAGTAAATGCTCTGACCACACAGCCCAAGTCTTAGGAGGCAGATGCAGGGACTGTGAGAATGAAGACCTTGGGTACAGCTTAGGTTGATTTTAGAACTGATCCTGCTCAAGATCTTTGTTGGCAACATGGACAATGGGATTGGTGCACCCTCAGGAAGCTTGCTGATGACACCAACCTGTGTAGTTCAGGTGATACGCTGGACACACTTGAGATACCTTGACACGCTTGAGAGTTAGGTTGATGCTAGACTTATGAAGTTCAGCCAAGTCAAGTGCAGGGTCCTACACCTGGGTTGAGGCAATCCCAGGCACAGCTACAGGCTGGGTAGAGAAAAGATTCAGAGCAGCCCTGCAGAGAAGGACTTGGGGTGTTGATTGATGAAAAATTGACCATGAGCCAGCTTCAGAGAGTACTTGAGCCCAGAAACCACTCGTGTGCTGGGCTGCACCAACAGGAGTGTGGCCAACAGGTCAAAGGAAGTGGTCCTGCTCTGCTCTGCTCTCATGAGACCCCACTTGGAGTACTGTGTGCAGTTCTGGTATCCTCAACATGAGAAGAACATGGAGCTGTTGGAGCAAGTCCAGAGGAGGCCACAAGGATGATCAGGGGACGGGAGCATCTCCCATATGAAGACATGCTGAGAAAGTTGGGGCTGTTCAGCCTGGAGAAGGGATGATGTGTTCACACTGAAACAGGGGAAGTTGAGGTTAGCTATAAGGAAGATGTTCTTTACTGTGAAGGTGGTAAGGCTCTGGCACAGGCTGCCCAAAGAAGTGGTAAATGCTCCACTGCTGACGGTGTTCAAGGCCAGGTTGGACAGAGCCTTAGGTGACAGGATTTAGTGCGAGGTGTCCCTGTCCATGGCAGGGGGTTGGGACTGGATGATCTTTATTTTTCAGGGAATACCTTACACTGCTTGCTTTTCTCTCAGTGTGGTACTGATGGCCCAAATTCCTGATTATTCCTAATACAAGCATATAACCGCTGGCCACATTTGGAAGTCAAAGCAAGTAATTTCAGTGATGAATAAACTGGAAGAAGAGACTTGTGTCTCGACGCCTCCTTAGGGAGAAGCATTTTGCTCCATGCTGGGTACCACAAGAACTAAAAGAGGGAGGCTGCTCTCAAGTTTTGCTCATGTTTTACACAGAATCATAGCTAATTTTCAGGACAAAAGCAAGAGAGGAAGGAAACTTAAACTGAGTGAATTAGAATTGTTTGGGTTTAAGGTTTGGCCTAAACTGCAGATCAAGCCTGGTGCAGCGTAATTTATTTTACACTACTTTCCCATTTACTAATCATTATGATCAGGAAAGGATCTCAACTTCTGTCTGACTTTGAAGAAATGTTTGTCTGTACAACAAAGATGCTCTAGGTTAGCTGTAATTAGACATCTCTATTTGCATTGGAAGGGTCTTTATTGAAAGGCATCAGAGAGACAAGCAAGTGTGATCTCCACTATATGTATTAATATATATATGTAAATTATATATAAATATATATCTCCACTGCAATATATTTAGGTGAATCATTAAAGGCACCTGATGAATACATCAGATAAGGAGCAATGTTACAAGTTTGGTAATATTTACCTATACATATACTAGAAAGTATATGTATAGTATATGTATGTATAGTGTATGTAAACAGGATAGATGCCTGAAAAGTTAAATCTACTTTCAGCTGTAGTACTTTTGGAAATGCAACAAGCAATAACTTTGTTAGTCCTATACAATGCCTTAATGAGGACATTTTCTCCTTTTTAAAAAGAAGGAGAAAAGAGCATTAATCATTTATTATTTAGAGTGAAATAAATGAAAAAGGATGTAGTTTATGCTAGAAATGGCCCAACCCCCCAAAAATTGGGACGGAATTTAAGCAAAGCTGTTATTCAGCCTTGGGCTATTTTCACTGTAACTAAACAGATTAAAGAAAAGTGCACTCAGCTCCCCACATCCTCTTTTATCACCCTCTTGACTGCAATTCTTTTGCTTCCCAGCTTTCCAGAAAATGCATTTGAAGTTTGCAAAGCTTCTTCTTTCAATCAGATTTGATTTTGATAGGGACTTAAGAAAATGACCCACTGGAGTGGCATCTGGCTTCCAGCTGAATATTTAACCACTCTCCCCATATCCATTCAGATGGATCATAAATGCTGCTTATTTTCATGCTACAGTATATGAAAATGGGGTTATCTTTTGATCAGTATAAGGTCATTATCATTTTTGCTGTTATGCATATATCTTTTCTAAGAAAGTATGCTCTAAACCAGCAAGTATATTGTTCATAGTAGCAAAAACTACAGCTATAAGGTCACAAGATTCAGTGCAAGTAACTTTTGTATACAGCATTTAAATATTTCTAGGCATTTTCCTTCAGCAGTATGTTTCAATATTGAAAAATACTAGTTTTGGCGGGGGTGTTATACACATTCTGTAAAGGTTTTAACCTATTGTGTTTTTTGTTTAATATCTGTGTGCACACACAGGATGAAAAATTATATGCCTTTAGTTCTGCAAGGACAGGAAAACCATAATGCAAAGAGGTCATTAAAAATCTCTCCATCGCTGAGATCACATTCTGTAGGAGCAATAGAAATGCTTGACATTAGAAGTATCAGACCATTACATACAGTTGTTATCATGCGATGCCATGCCATGACACTCTATTTCATATTCCTGCACTAGAATTTAGTAACAGGAAAAATTATACCAGTGCCTATGAACTTTTTTGGTGATGGTTTCCTTTAATAGTAGCCATAGTCTCATTGCTATGCACTTCCTTGGGCTTGACTGAAAAAGGGAGAAAAACCCCTGAAGCCACTAAATTATGTAACTGAAAGAAAAAGGAAGATCCACAAAAATTAGACATGGAGACTAAGCCCATGAATTTACTTTACATAGGGATATGTAAATATGCATTTATGTTACATAGAAATAAAGTACAGTTGTGCTTCCAGGTATAATACATCCAGTAAGCGCCAAGGGTTAGGAAGATACATTTAGTTGTATAATTGTGGTCAATTGGATATAAAGAAGCACCTGGCAATGACCACATTGTCATCAGCAGGATGAGCTACCAGGAGGTGTTGGGATCTTTAGGAAGGCCTGTGCTGTGCTGTAAACAAACCTAGTGTAAGCATGGCATTAAGTCCATATGAGATTAAATAGTACCACTTCAGTTTAGGTTCTCAATTCAACTCTGTGGCCCTTAATGGGAAAAGGTTACTTCCTTAGTTGGAAACCAGATTCTTTCTCTGGAATCATAATCTCGTGGCCACAGGAAACCATAGCTTGAACATTTGTGTGTGGAAATGCAAGCAAATGGTTGGAAGCTAGTGGCTGCACGGCTTCTAAGAAGGGTACTGATACTGAATAGGTACCAGGTGGTGATAAAGAGGTCTGACAAATAAGGTAACAAGGGGGAAAAGTACACAGCATGTACTAGGGAAATAACACACACGTTTACTGTGCTTGAGCTGTTTCTTGTCTCACCCAGCTGTGCCAGGATACACTGAGAATGATTAGGTTGTGATTATTTCAGTACTTACATTAAATTTGCCTGGGGTATTGGGAAGAGGAGGAACTTCTCAAAAGGGCAGTTGTTAGATTTTTGTGTGTGTTTTATGTGCTTTTGTCCTTTCATTCCATTTTAAGAAGGGGGAAAGAAACAAATGCTTATAGACACTTCTGCCAATATCGCTTTTATTTGGCTGTGGGGGGGAGCTGCTCTGAGCAAAGTGAACATCTTTGGTAGCTACCCATTGTGCAGCACTGCATCTGGAGTTAAAAATTTTAGCAAGGTTGTTCCCAATTCGCAAGCAATAACTGTATGTTCATGAATGAAGAAACATACTCCACCTAGTCCCAAGAGCTGCCTCTCTCCCCTGTAGCCTATTTAAAGTTATTCTAGTGCTCTTTACTGGACTCCAGCTATTAATTGAACACCTTCAATCTTTAAATCCTTCAAGAGAAGTAACTGTAAGCAACACTGTGGAAAAACTGACTATTTTTCCTAATTACTCAGAGTATCATTTCCCAGAGTGACTATATTGGTGAGACTTCAAGGCTCCTCCCTCTAGAGCAGATGGCAGACAATTTTTGATGTGGAATAACTACTGTATAACACCAGCAATCAAGCTGACAGTTTACAGAAGGTTCTCATGTTTTGTGAGTAAATGGTTTAAAATAAAAGAGGTGTTCCCCTCTCCTCAAATATGCAAAATTTTATAATACAATCCTAGACAGTAATAATGCAACACATTATATCATCACCAAAATTAAATGTGTATTCACTTCCAAATAATTTAATTGATTTTCCAACCCAGATGCTCTCGTGAGACCTCACTTGGAGTATTGTGTGCAGTTCTGGTGTCCTCAACATAAGAAGGACATGGAACTGTTGGAGCAAGTCCAGAGGAGGCCATGAGGATGGTCAGGGGCTGGAGCATCTCCCATATGAAGACAGGCTGAGGACATTGGGACTGTTCAGCCTGGAGAAGAGAAGGCTGCGTGGAGACCTCAGAGCAGCCTTCCAGTGTCTGACCTGATTCGGAGAAAACTCCAGGAACAAACTTGCCAACAAAGTTTTCAAGCTGACAAGCAGGTATTCTTTATTGTGGCGCCGGAAGACACGGGGGATAACTCCTCCTAACGTGCGTCCCCGTATTGCCACACAAGCCATCCTTATATAGTCCCTGGACATACGTGCATATTCATGAGGCTACGTATGGATCACATCATTTTCCAGAAAGCTCCCCGCATGCGTACAGAATTGTGGTAGGGGTCTCTGAGGGTCCTTTACTTCTTCCAACAATCTTCATCACTCCTGGCAGCCTTCGAAGGACGCGCAGTAGATGTTTATGCCAGTCTAATTGGATCGTTAGTACCAGAGACATAATAATCCTTCTATCCTCCTACTTATCAGTTAGTTTAACTGCAGCCCATCCTGGACACCTGCAGTTCCCAGACACTTCTTATCCCTGTGTCCTGTTTTTCCATCCTGTTTTTTCACACTTATTTTTGCACTAAGGTCATAAGGACCTAAAACTACGCCAACTACAATGGTTTATCTTATACAAAGAATTTTGTTATGTTCTCCAACTGCTTTCTATTTTTTTCTATATATCATGCACCTCAGTAATTTTCCATTGCTACTGTTACAAAGCCAGCTAATGTTACATGTTACAAAGCAATGCTAATATTACAAACCCAAACTTAACATTACTTAAAACTAATTCCAAAGAGGTTTACATTTTATTTCGTAATTCTGTACTCCCCTTATTTCAGATCAGAGCTACAAGGATGCTGGAGAGGGATTCTTCATTAGGGGCTGTAGTGATAGGACAAGGGGCAATAGGTTCAAACTTAAACAGGGGAAGTTCAGGTTAGATATAAGGAAGAAATTCTTTACCATGAGGCTGGTGAGGCACTGGAATGGGTTGCCCAAGGAAGTTGTGAATGCTCCATCCCCGGCGGTGTTCAAGGCCAGGTTGGAGGGAGTCTTATAGAATCATAGAATCGTTAGGGTTGGAAAGGACCTTAAGATCAGGTAGTTCCAACCCCCCTGCCATAAGCAGGGATACCTCACACTAAACCATGCCTCCCAAGGCTTCATGCAACCTTGCCTTGAACACTGCCAGGAATGGAGCACTCACAACCTCCCTGGGTAACCCATTCCAGTGCCTCACCACCCTAACAGGAAAGAATTTCTTCCTTATATCCAATCTAAACCTCCCCTGTTTAAGTTTGAACCCATTACCCCTTGTCCTGTCAACTGCTCTACCCCTGTCCATCAGTTCCGTAGCCACATTGTAGAAGGCCACCAAATTGGTCAGGTTTGGGTGACATTGTTTAGTTTGAACCTCCCCCCCTCCCTCCCCCCCATGGCAGGGGCTTGGAACTAGATGATCTTAAGGCCCTTTCCAATCCAAACCATTATATGATTCTATGATTGTATGCTATGAAAAACAAACAAAAAAAGTATTTGGCCTTTATATAAACAGCTAAAAATACATCTCAGGAATTAGTGGCCATCCACTCCGCACCATTGCACAGACTGCTGCACTGCATTTAGCACTGATGTTAAGAGACCAGAAAAGAGCCTGTCCAGGGTGGTAGAAAATCTCCCACACTACAGATCTGATGAGGAGGCAGAGAAGGAATTTGTTGCCTAACTTCCTTTGGCTCCCTGGGGAGTAATAACTTAGCAAAACAGGTACCTAGCAAACGTGCTAAAGAGTAGCAATTCCTCCCTGAACTTGTATTTTAAGTAGCTTAAGGACAATCATGCCATTGGGAGGTGTCTCTGAATACCATTTATAGAGCAGCATTTGCCTCCTTTTTGAGTGGAAGAACTAAACTTCTTGGCTAGAAAACAGGATTGCTCCACAGAGAAACTGTACTCATACCCAAGTGGAAAAAAGTGGTAAGAAACGTAATTTTCTTGTACTTTCGTATCAAATTATTATATTTTATGAATTTATTAAAAAATGTAGAAACATAAAATTGCTTTGTATATTAATATTGTATAACACTGAAGTGATGTGTGCTTTGAAATGAGTTTGGGATTTTTTGCGGAGCGATTGCAAATCATGTCCTTTAATTGCAACATCAAGAGGAATGGTTTTGAGAAAATGCCTTAAATGGCTAGGCTGAACAGGAATTACATTTTGGAAGTTGGCTTTAAACGCAGTAGAGACATCTAGTGGAAGTATTTCAGGACTGCAGCTGCCAAAGATTGAATCAAGGCACAGCTGATTCTCTTCAATTGCTTCTCCCTGAATTGAATTTTGTGAACAGAATGACAAATGCCAATGCTGTTTATGCTTTACGGAAGAGATTAATCTTAAATTTCAGGGTATTGTGAGGCGCACAGGACTTAGGAGCCTAAGACATATTTTTTAGTGTTCTAAGCAAGTTGGGCCCCAGAAGCACTATTTGTGCGATGTTTACAGTGCCATTTTTTTAAGACACATGGCCAGTCATTGTGCAATTTATAGTCCTTGACTACCTAAGCTATTAGACTCCTTCTCAAATATGACTGAATTAGGCATTCAGAAATGGGATCTTTCAGTCAGCTGCCTGAATGAGCAGCCACTTAAAACAGCATCAAGGGTAAGTGCAAGTCTTCCAGAGAGTCCCTCCACAGTGGCAGGTTGAAGGGTATGGTTTCCAAGCATGATCCACAGCCTCAAACCCTCTCTGACGATGTCTTTGTTTTACAAGCTGACAGGTTAAAGTAGGGAGTGTCAGTCCTCCTTTCAAATACTAGAAATATCCTGTACCACTTTCTTATCAAATACTTTAACAGAGGACTCCTCCAGGACATAGGAAGTTCAATTTCCTTCTCTGCCTGATAGCACACCTGAACATTTCTTATTTCCTATTATATACTCTGGGAAAGAAGATGCCAACTCAACCAAAATGCGAAAGCAAGGCTTTGGAGCCCAAGAAGAAACCCAACCTACAGCCATACTAGCAAGCATGAAGGTCTAGGTTTTGGTGACACATTCAGCTCCTGTAGGGCAAAACGTATCATAGAAGCATCTGCACAAACATATTCAGAACACATTACAGAAGCATTCATAGCTCCCTCCCTAAGCATAACACCAGCTAAACTGTGCTGGTTAGGCAATAAACCTAACACAGCCATGGTAGTGTCTGTGCCTTTTGATAACGAAATAGTTTCTCCCAATACTTCATAGCTTTGCTCAGCTAGGCTCTATGATATGAGTAGAGGAGTAAAACTTGAACTTCCAAGGTATGTGAGTGAGGAAGTGGCCACGGAGGTTTAAGCAGTTTATACCTAGGCTAGTCCAGTGACTCTCACAGCACTCTTGATTTCTCAGCACGCTTCAACTTTATCCATTGTGTCTCCACAGAAAAACATGACATTTAAATACAGTGTAGACAAATCTCACTTAAAATACATTAAAATTTGAGGCTTATAGGTTGCTTACTTCTCTTGAGTGTAGGAATTCATCAGCAAGCCTACCCTCACAACTTTAAACCACAATTTTACTACTTCCTCTGCTACCCACACTGTCATTTATTTCTTCCTCAATTTCCCTTTATTTGATGCGATAGATTCCTTCCTCAAATTGCGAGCTCAGATTTGTCTTGTCTGGTATTTTTCCCCTTTCACCGGTGCCCAATTTGGTTAGCAACGGCTCTGAACTCCACACAGTTCTCCACTGCTTTCTCCTTGAGTTTCCACGGTATTTTCTACGTCTCTCTCGCAGGGAATCGACATCGACCGGACCTCTGAACGCTCAAGGCCCCGCGGCACCTCCGGGGTGGCTGTGACACGGCCCATAACACCCATCCCACCCTGATCACCTGCCCAGCTCCATGACCCCTGCCCGGCGCGCCCTTTGTGCCGAGGGAGGCGTTGACCCACTCCGCCCGCCCCAGGCCGGTGGGGGAGTCGTTCCCGTTTCTGCGCAGCCGCCGTCGTCCCGCGAACGTTTCCAGGCCTTTTGGCGAACGCCGGCCCTCCTCTCCTCCTCCTTCTCCTCCAGCTCCAAGTGCTGTGCAGTTGCCATGGCGCTGTCCGCTCGAACCGCGCAGGCGACGCGGCCTGGCCGGGCCTGAGCGGCAGGCAGCCCCCGGAACCGCAGACTGGCCGGACACCGCCCCTGCCCTGGCCGCCTGCGGCCGCAGATACCTGCGCGGGCCCGCTGGCCGAGCCTCCGTCTTCTCCTTCCCCGCCGCCGCCTTCACCTTCTCTCGATCCCGAGGTTCCGGGAGGCGGCGGCGGGCTCCAGCTGGAGCAGGCGGTGGAGAAGATGGCGGGGAATGGCGGAGGATTTGCTGGCGCCGGGAGCGGGGAGATCATCCAGCTCAACGTGGGGGGCACCAGGTGAGCGGGTGTGCAGGGCAGGCCGAGCGGGACCGGCCCCAGGGCCTGCCGGCGGGTGGTGCCAGCTCGTACCAGAGGGTATCGGATCGAGGGCGAGCGCGGCAGAGCCGCTCGCCTAGGATCGGTCCACCGCGGCTGCTGCCTCTGGAAGCGCCTGGATAAAGCTTTTGCAGGGGCGCTGGGACAGTTGGACTTGGAGGCGGATAACGGGAGGCGTTGGCAGCCCAGTATGGTGTCTGTATTGCAGGGTCTGGGGTGTCTAGAGGCGTGCTCCAGGAGCACATCTCGACTCTGTATACTGCTGCTTCAGGAGTAGAGGACAGAGAGCTTTGTTTTGCCATAGCTTTCTAGGCATCGGTCTGTCTTGCAGGCTCAGATACTAAGGTGTTAAAAAGGTAGATATAATACCGCTTCTATCAATCAGAGTAAAGATTTGTAATTGAACGGACGCTGAGAGTTCAGAAGATGGCATTTTGGCAGGCTGAGATAGAGAACTGTGGGTCAGAATCTGTGTGATAGTGTAGATGTTTCTATCAGAATGCTCAGGCATGATCACCGTAGCTGGTGGGAATGGAAGCAATGTGTCTTTCCGAGTCTGGGCACAGCATGAGAACCAGCTATTAGTATTAGAAGCTACTACTACTATCCCAGAAGATGATCTTGTTCTTATAACTAAACTGTATCTTGCAGCCTTCCTAAAGAATGGTGCCATAAAATTTATGCAGAATTCCTTTGTTATAAGGAGAAATTAAGAACCTCATTCAGCCCAGATGGAATGCTTGGGTTGAGCTCCTGGGTTCAGCAGTAGCAGTCATTTTTCTCCTTCGTAGTAGCTGGTGCAGTGCTATGGTTTTGCTTTTCAGCCTGGGAACAGCACTGATAACACCAACGTTTTTAGTTGCTGCTCAGTGATATTTACTCTGACCAAGGGCTTTCTGAGTCTCATGCTCTGCCAGGGAGGAGGAGAAACCGGGAGGAAGCAGAGACAGGACACCTGACCCAAACTAGCCAAAGAGGTATTCCATACCACAGCACGTCATGCTCAGTATGTAAACTGGGGACGGTTACCCAGAAGGGCTAGATCACTGCTGGGGCTGGGCTGGGTATCGGTCAGTGGTTGGTGAGATGCTGGCTTCTCTTCCCTTGTTATTTCCCTTATCATTATTATCATTGGTGGCAGCAGCAGTGATTTGTGGTATACCTTAGTTACTGGACTACTCTTATCTCAACCTGTGGGAGTTACATTCTTTGATTCCCCTCCCCATCCCTCCGGGAACCAGGGGAGGAAGAGGGGCGAGTCAGAGAGTGGCTGCGTCTGACTGAGTTTAAACCATGACACTTCCATAGGAAAAACTCACCTACAGGGATGCTTTCAGGATAACTTTGATGTTGGGTTGGCCCAGATTTCATGTTACACTGAATAAGGTTCATCAGTGAACTCTGTCTTTAAAATGATATGCCTGTTCACCTTTTAGGGTTTTATTACAAATGGAATGAAAAAGATGCTTCGATCTCATATGTAAGGTCTGTTTATGAAGTGCTTCTGCAGAGAACAGAGAATTAAATACAGGGCATGAATCAGGAAGAAATAAACTTCCTCAAAGGGCTTGTCTACACAGAAGTATGAAGAAAAAGGCAAGCTAACAGTTGTGTGTATTTTACTTATAGTTGAACATCTATAGTCTAGGCAGCAGACATCATTTGGACATAAGGAATAGGTAAACGGTGCTTTAGTTCTTATTACCCATACTAAAAGCCTGAAACTCTTAGTTTTGTTTGTGGAGTTATATGAGAAGGGGAAATCGGAGCTTCTCTCTGTCTCTGACAGCAGTTGTACTTTGGAACAGCTAGTGCAGATACGCCAGTTTTGCATGTTCTGACACGAGGTTCCCACTGCCCCCTGGGACTATCAGAGCTTCTCTGCTGTATGCTGTTGCTCCAGTGGCTTCTGGTCTCAGCTCAGTGGATTCCTTTTCTGTCAGCAGAAAGCCTCTTGCAAGTTAACATTCACAGAAATTACTGTAACAAATTTAGTAAGTTCTCTTGACCTTTTATCTCCCTCTGCTTATAAGATAACTCTAAAAGCCCAACAGACTATGAAAATGGCTGGTTTGCCTGTTTGTGTCTGTTCCCAGTTACCTGTATTTTCTTTCAGGGGAGGCCACCTGCTTAAGGGTACTTGAGAATATTCCAGTGGGTTTGCTTGGTTGTCCTCATACAATGTCTATCTGATCACGGCATGTTAGCTGCATGGATCCGTGGATGCACTTATACACGAAAATGTTGCTAGCTAAGCTTCTTTTTATACCCTGGAAAGAAGGGCTCTGTCTTCTTGTTTACATAGATTAATGTATGTACATTAAAAGTTCTAAAGTATAGGTTAGTATAACGTATTGCTAAATTGATCCCATCGTGCTAAATCATAGACAGAAAATACTTGTGGTATCTAAACCCACTGATGAAATTGCAAGGAGACGAATGTGGAATCCGTTGATGGCTCTTTTTTCTGTCCTCCTTATTTGGGGCTTGTTATTCTGGAACATCTAGTCACAAATATTTTGCTACTTTATTTGACTTGGAAAATGCTGGAGTTGAACCCAGCTCTAGCTGGTGTCAGAACACCAGCAAATCTTGACACCTCTAAATAGCTGACTGTCACCCATGTGCCTAAATGTAAGCATGCATGCAGGTCAGAAACCATGCTATAGTCTACTGAGAAGTACCATGGAGTCCTCAACCATTTGTTCAGAGATCCTGAGCATCTTCATGGTCTTGGGAGACTTTATTGCTTCAGAATTAATTAAGCATTTATAATTCAGTGTTGTTTACAACTGAAACTTGTAGAAGTATCAGGCACTAAAAATATTCAGCTTGTGAAGACTTTTAAAAAGACTAACTGGGGATGGTGCATCCATCCCTATAGTTACACGCAGCGTCTGGATTAATCTTGGATAAAATACATGTAACTCATTGCTTTCTATTATGCCCACACTGTAGCATAGTTAAATTAATCATCCCTTAATTTTGGAGAAGGATGGTGGTCTGTATGACAGCTGATAAAAGCTGTGCAAAAATGCAGATATACTTAGAAGTCACTTCCCATTTAAATATCAAACTGCTTTGGTTCTCTTTATTTTTAATGGTTTTAGGAAAGAGTTTGTGCTTGTTTGTGCGTAGAACGCTGATACTGGAGATTTAAGCAGCTACACAATCCAGATTTTATGCAGAATGGTAGTTCCATACAGCCCTTGTGTTTCCCCTAGGGGGTATAAATTAACGCTTTTTGTTTAGCAGTGGAAACAAAAAATACTTTGTAATATATTCCTGGACTGTGTGGAAAGTTGTGGAATTTTACTTTTGTGTTGCCTTTTTTGATTCCCATTAATGAAGAGGATACCAAAGGTTCTTAGTTGTGGTACTAAGAAGAGGATATATACAGAGAGCTGATGCGGAGTATGAAATCCTTGTCCAAGCTGTCAATCCAGTTGTATTTCTTCCTGCTAAATCAAAACCAGAAGTATAGAAGAGTTCATAGGTAGTTATAATGTAAAATACTGTCTGGCATTGCAATACCATAATCTGCAATATTTCATAATATGATTCAGAGCAAATGCTTTTTTTTAACTGTTATTGCTGTTGGGCCCCCCTTGGAGGGACTAAATAGCAAACGGCAAATAATTGAAGTTCCTGTAAAATACTGACTTGAAGCTCATTGTGGTCTTTTGTCATGCACAGCGTAGCACCCCTTGAGTCCTAAGTAAGAGTACCATGCAGTTAGTTAAAAACATAGCATGCTATCCATTAACTTTTAGTAGTGCCTACTTTTTGTGTGGTGGTTTTTTTTTTGGGGGGTGGGATGGTGAGGGGGCATGTGCAGTTGGTTGGTTGTCAAGTTAAATGCTTGATAAAATTCTCTAGAGTTTGACAGCCCAAAAATGTATGATTTTTGGGACAGTGTATTGCAAGCCTATAAAAAACTTTGGGGGTTTCTGGACAGTTGTGCTTCATGCTTAAGGACAATCTGTGCAAAGGGTCTGTGACTTGTTTGACTTTGTGCAGACATTTAAATGATCTCAGTCTTCCCAGATGTCGTTGATATCAGCCTTGTAGGACAAATAAAGATAAAACAGACTTCTTTTCAGTTTTACAACTGATTGTAAACTTGTAACTTTGGTTTCCTAGGTTCAGCACTTCAAGACAAACACTGATGTGGATTCCAGACTCCTTTTTTTCCAGGTACTTGTAATAGATACTCACATTAAAGAAACACAAATTAATAGTAATTTTTAAAAAATATATATCTTCTCAGATATATATGTTATTTGTTTATGTTGTTAATAGTGTAATTTATGCTGTTAATAATGTCTTTATTCATTAATGCTTTTCTCCCTACTTAAGGAATGGGACAGATTCATTTGAAGTAAGCTGTTATCCAAAAGGCATCTTCTGTCTTGAATGAAGCTATGGCAGCTTATATGTGCTGAAAAGCTGTCACATTTTAGGCATAGTGTTATGGAAATAAGGCTCCAATCTGCAGGAAAGGGAGATGCCACTGTTTCTATTACTATGGTACCCCTTGTGATCTTCCTGACTAAACAGTAGCACTGCCTGTAATGTTTTTTGAATTATTGCTGTAGCCTGATTGCATAATACAGAGTACAACCCACAACACAGGAGCTGTTGAATTATTAAACATCCTTCTGCTAACTTTTATGTCACTACCATTGCTACTTGTGTAAGTTGTGTTGCTTACTGCTTGTACGCTAGTAATTTTGTGCTGTAGTTGCTGGATCTCTTATCATCCCAGTTAATCTGAAACATATAAAAGAAATCCTGGCATGTAAAAGGCAGGCAATTTTGCTTCCTTACATTTAATTTTTGTACTCTAGACTTCTTTCTCAACAAAAGCCAGTAGCTGACAGAGACACAGTATTACCTGCTCCTGTTTCACTGAAATGCTAGGATAAATAGAGTGCCAGGGAAGTGTCACCTTCTCTGAAACATGGAAGGAAAGCCACAAGGAGGAAGTTTCATGCTGTTCCCTATATATTAAGGAGTTTGTTCTGAAAGTTATCCATGACTGGCATCTCAGAGGTACTTGTCCAGACTCAGATGGAATCTTAAAATTAAACTGTTGACATTACTTAGTTTGCTTCTCATCTGTAAAACAAGGTTTGGGTGTTGTGTTTTCTGTAGGTCTGGGGCAAAAGGACTTTAATATCATGGGAGAGAAACTTTGAAGGAAAATTGTGTCAAAACTCACGCACCTCATTCTTGCCCAGCAAGTCCTTGCAGAATTGATAGTTTACTCTTTGCTTTTTACTTCAGTAGCTTTTATTGTTTTATCAAAATGCAAGTGACAATACACAAGGAGAGCACAGGGACTGAGAGTTGCTATCCTGTACTTCTGTTAGTACATTTCTGAGAGATGTCTAATGAAGCTTTCCTGTGTTTCAGTTTGCTGAGTGGAAGAATTTCAACGCTGAAGGATGAAACTGGTGCTGTGAGTAGTAAACCTACTTATAACTTACTAATTTAATGTTATGCTTTCAGTTAGGTTCTCTCCTAAATAATACTCACTGTAGGTTCTAGCGGGAATTACACTGCCTGAGTCAGTCTAAACTCTCATGAAAATTAGTGACATCTCTAATTTTTTTTTCTTGGTTCTCTTCATTCCAAGATAAATGAAACTGGGACAATGTGCAGTTTTGTGCTCATTCTGCATTGTCTACAATGCAGAGACAGCAACTGTACTTTATTTAAACAGAAAAACTACTTATTGCTGTACTGCAGGGAAGTGTGATTTTCATGAGATAGCTATTGCATATGTAGCTGGTTAATCTTGACATGGAAATGCAGCTTTAAGTTGGCAAATATATATAGAAAAATGGCTGTTTCAGGGAGGGTGCCTGTTGACCTTTGTGGAGAGTATAGAACTTAAAGAACATGCTTGTTAAGGGCCGTCTGTTTGCAACAGTGTTTGTACATATGTCTTTTAAGAATGCTGAACTGGTGGGTGGTAGAAGGATAATGAGAGGAAAGGAGAGGCCCAGAAGCTTTGGGTTATGTTTGTCTGCCACATCCTCAATTCCTCTTTCTCATGCTCAGCATAAGAAAGCATTTCAGTTGATGGTTGCTCCATAGTAATGCTAAAGCACAGTGATTTTTCCTTGCAGATATTTATTGATCGTGATCCAGCAGCATTTGCACCCATTCTAAATTTTCTTCGCACAAAGGAGTTAGACTTAAGGTAAGAAGTTCTCCTTATTTCAAGTGAAAATTTGATCAGGTGCATTAGTAGAAAACCTTTTCAGATGAGGATTGTTCAGTTTTACTTATCTAGGTGAGTGCCCGGTATATGACTGCACCCTGGTAGATCTGGGACCATGTCTGGAGTATATATATATGGCATGGTGGAGGCAGAAATGGTAGTGTTACATTTTGTTAGTGGATTCATAGAATCATAGAATGTTTAGGGCTGGAAAGGACCTTAAAATCATCTGGTTCCAATCCCCCTGCCATGGGCAGGTGTACCTTGCACTAAACCATGTCACCCAAGATTCCATCCAGCCTAGCCTTGAACAGTGCCAGGGATGGATCATTCACAACTTCTTTGGGCAATTCCAGTGCCTCACTGCTCTTACAGTAAAAAACTTGCTCGTTATATCTAACCTAAACTTTAAACCACTTGTGCCAATGTATTTCTTTATTGTTTCTGTATCCTTACTTTAATAAAAGGTAATACTGCGATTACTTTGAAATCTTACACATCGTGTTGAATGCATTCGGTGGTGATTCTTTAAACTGCTAGGTAGCTTGTTGTTCGTATTGTATAATATCCTCTTAATATGCTAGTATTTATACACTAAGTATTTACCTTCTCCTTGTGTTGTTTTTTTTTTTCTAGGGGAGTAAGTATTAATGTTCTCAGGCATGAAGCTGAATTCTATGGAATCACTCCTTTAGGTAACTTATTTTTTTAATCTGAGGTCACCTCATTTTTATTATTGTAGAAATGACCCACTTGCAAGTTCTGGGCAGTCGTGACCCTGAAGATTATCAAACTTACTGACAGAGAAGGTTAATTGAAATAATGTTTTCTGGAAGTCAAAGCTGTGCTCATACCTAGTTTTTCTCCTTAGTGAGAAGGTTGCTATTATGTGAAGAACTGGAACGCTCATCTTGTGGCAGTGTCCTTTTTCATGGCTACCTGCCTCCTCCAGGTATTTTTGAGTTAATTATCTGATGTTGCTTGCAGTCACTTACTGCTTTAGCTTGTGGGGGCAGTTGGCTGAGGTAGTTACTCCAGCTGTCAAACTATCTAGAGAAGGTTGTCCCATGGAAAACTAAAGATGTATGGTTGAATGGAACATTGTTCTGATTCAAACCCAAGAATGTTATATGTATGCTGTATGTAATGGTATATTTCGAGTATTGGGCAGGGTGTTGTGGCATGTTAATACGAAGCAGGCTGTGTTTGATAGTAGACTAGTATAGAGATTCTTCAAGTACGTTGTCAGCATGGGGTGCTTTCTTCTTTCTGAAGGAGGCTACAAGGATGCTGGGCAGGGGCTCTTCATTAGGAACTGTAGTGACAGGACAAGGGGTAATGGGTTCAAACTTAAACAGGGGAAGTTCAGGTTAGATGTAAGGAAGCTCTTTACTGTGAGGATGGTGTTGACCAAGAAAGTTGTGAAAGTCACTGGCAGTGTTCAAGGCAAGGTTGGAGGGAGTCTTGGGTGGCATGGTTTAGTGCGAGGTGTCCCTGCCTATGGCAGAGGGTTGGAATGAGATGATCTTAAGGTCCTTTCCAACCTTAACTATTCTATGATTCTGTAATTCTAAGGTACAGTTACTTTATGTGCCCTAAGTCTAGGTGACAAATCACCACAAATGAGCTTTCCTTAACAACATGGGTACTTAAAATAGACTTTAGATCAACGTGCATGATTATTAATCCTGTATTTTGAAAGTAAATGAATATCTGTTATATTACTGAAGTTTATGGAGTGGAACCAAACATCTCTTTTCTTTTATAGGCATTCCCAATCGTAAAATAAATAATGCTGCTGGACCACCATCTGATGGAAGAATTGGTCAAAACTGCTCTGAGAATGAGATTCATGGTAGTGGTGGTGTCCAGCCTACACTTGCTGGTACTGGGGAAGGTACAGTCAGACTAGGTGAGGAATGTCAGTTTTGAACGCAAAACAAATTGCAAAGGTGATTGTCACTGGGTAATAAAAGTTGAGTAACTATTTCTGGTTTTAGTCTGTTATTCTATGTTTGCCTTAATCTAAATTGTGGAATACTTATTTAAACATTACTACCTATACAGTATTTAAGGTTCAGTGCTGTACAATCAAGGTATGAGGCTGAGAGAATGGCAAATTCTTCATGCAGGCCCCTTAGACAAATACCTTTCACTGTACTAAAGCCATGATAAAAACCAGATGGACCAATATCTGTTTGGTTTTTGTTCAGGACCTCTTTCTTACTTTTGCATTCCTTTCTTGTTCCTGGTGCCTCTCTCTCTTGCCCTGTAAGAGTTCAGATTTTAGTTTAAAGGTAGTCTTCAGTCGTTTGACTATATAGAGTACATTCCATATAAAAGATATAAAACTATAAATAAGATAGGGTTGAATTCTGTCATTTTCCAGTTTTGACTTTGCAGGCAAAATGATTCTGCTAGAATTGTCATCCTCCGCTATAACGCTGTAAACTGTAGCAGTGTTCATTAGGGACTGTAGTGATAGCTCAAAGGGTAATGGGTTCAAACTTAAACAGGGGACATTTAGGTTAGATATAAGGAAAAGATTCTATACTGTGAGGGTAGTGAGGTGCTGGCACAGGTTGCCCAAGAAAGTTGTGAATGCTCCATCCATGGCGGTGTTTAATGCCAGGTTGGACAGAGCCTTGGATGATAACGGTTTTGTGCAAAGTGTCCCTGCCCATGGCTGGGAGCTAGATGATTTTAAGGTCTTTTCCAACTGTAACTATTCTATGATTCTGTGTTCTAGAGTATGTTAAAAGGTGAATCTCTATCCAGGTAATAGAAAAATAAGCCTTGGGTACGTATTGCTCATCCTTCTTTGTGAGTTGCTGCAGGTTTGGAAGAGGGCAGTCATGGGGAAAATGAGAGAGAAGATGCAGTCTTTAGGTATTAGTTCTTTAGTGTATCAAGGTTGAGAGCTAACTTGGGGAGGTACCATAATCACTGATTTCCAGTGCCATCCAAGACTTCTGCCACACCAAATTTAGTTACAGTTTAAAAACAGGCATGCTCTCCCTACATAGTAGGTGGAGAAGCTGTAGGTATTCTGAGATGCTGGAAATCTCAGTTTAACAGTCTATAACAATAATGCAGGGTTGCACCAAGTATTTGCATACAATGTTTACAAAATACAGCGCTGTTCCAACAATCCTCAAATGTTTACCAGTTTGGTGGGCTTTAAAACTAAGGCATATATTTGCCTTTTCACTGCTCTGGACACTTTGCATTGTAATGGCTGAGATGAAATGTATAAGAACTTCTGTACAAGAATTGTAATAGTTGTAAGGATTGTGAGTAGTATTGCTAACTAGAATCTAGCTGAAAATCTTTCTTGAGAAAGCTTATTAATTAAGTTTCTGTTGCCTGTCTAGGAGAGAGCTCTGTCTTGTTACAGATGAGCAGAGACATCTTCTAATACTCATTACTTGACTGATTTCAGCTTTGTTGTTGTTTTTAGGATTCCCTGTGGACCCGCGGAAAGTCCTCATAGTAGCTGGCCACCACAACTGGATAGTAGCTGCCTATGCCCATTTCGCTGTTTGCTACAGGTACGAATATAGTTGTTTGTCAGGTTCTAGGAATCTGAAACAAAAAACCCCAAACAAAAAACCCCTCAATTTCTGTAAGCAAAACAAAAAGGTTGCTTTAGTCTGAAATAACAGATCATTTGCATTCAGTTTGGCCCTATAAATCTGAGTTGCTGCTTTTATTGGTGCAGATCATCTGCTTGATAGGAACTCAACTTTCTCTGCTTTCATGTTGATTTTGATGCTGTTGCAAAAGTAATGGACTCCAAAGCCCATTTTAAAGCAGGCTTTCAAATGAAAGATCTCGTAAAAGAGTTCTTCCTGCTGTTCAGGTTTGAAGACATTCTGTGAAGTTAGGCTATCAAAGAACTTGAAACGGTGAAGGGATTTTTGCTGCATAAGTGACATACCTTGTCTTAAACTTCATCCTAGCAGAACACTTGCTACTTCACCTGGGTGGCTGGAAAGTGTCTAAATGTCTTGTAAGCAAGCTGGCTATTTTTTAACATCAGGTGAAGATAAGTAATAACCTTCATATTGCAGAAGCTAATTTTAGTTCACATCTGGAAAGCCTGATTTAATTGGTGGCTGTCTTTTCAATGGAAAGCAATCTTTAACAAGAGCTCTTCCTAAAAGTCAAACTAACACTGCTGTTTTGTGGTTCAGAAACAGAAGGGAGAATAAAGAGTGTGATGCGAGTAGCTTCTTTCTAGTTACTGCTGAGCTGAAGCTATAGTTTTCTGTCTTTTTAACTATAGACCATACTAATTTGCTTAAACTTTGTAACTTAAATCACATTCTAACTTGTCTGCCGTATTCATCACTGCAGTTTGATTTGCTTTAATTTTTACTAGATGTGGCTTCTCTTGTTCTCTTCAATGTTTTCAGTTATGTTTAATATGGTCTGACTGGAGAAAGAGGCAATGATTTGCAGTTATTGTCCCCTCCGTAGGATTTTTATCTCTGACTGTTTCCTTTTAAGTGAAAGATTCACTCTTGAATCTCAGTATCTGTGGTGCTTCAGCTCCAGGCAGGATGCAGTGGTGAAATGAAAGACTAGGACCAATGGCAAAAAAATACCAGATAATGTTTCTGCTTTCCATGCTCACGTTTATGTAATTTGGCTGCTGAGATTTAGTGTGCTTTAGCTGAGTTACAAAGTATCTAAATTATTGCCTGAAATTAAAGCAGATAAATTGTGTTTTTCTGGTATTAGGTAAGCCTTTAAAATGCACAGGGAAATGATTCTCTAAAAATAAAGTTTATAGTCAGTTAAGTGTTATCTGTTTACAGTATGCCATAAACAGAAAATGCAACTTAGCATAGCTTTATGCTCGATCATGATTGGGTGTCTTATGTGATGCATAATTTCCAGAGGCAACTTAATAGATTTCTTCTGAAGTCTTAAACTGAGGCTCTGTTGTTTGTCTAGCCCAAACTTGTGGTTTGGTCTTATAACTTATATATCAGATGTGCTTCTATGAAGAAAAAGCCCAGTACAGGGGTTCAGTAGCTGCAAAGCACTGAAATAATATGCAGAATCAGACTTCAAGGGGGAAAAAAAAAGGCAGCTTTTGTAGACTGTAGTGCTTAACTGGAATTTCAAGTTTTGTGGCTTAGCCAGCCATATTGGTTCAGGTTTAGACTGAGTTATCTGTTTCTGAATCTCTAACCTCTGCTCCCTGTTCCCTCCTTTGCCCTTCTAGAATCAAAGAGTCATCTGGGTGGCAGCAGGTCTTCACGAGTCCCTATCTAGACTGGACAATTGAGCGAGTGGCTCTCAATGCTAAGGTGGTTGGAGGACCTCATGGAGATAAGGATAAGATGGTTGCAGTTGCCTCAGAGAGTAGCATAATCTTGTGGAGCATTCAAGATGGTGGTAGTGGCAGTGAAATTGGTAACTATAATAGCATGGGCTTTTTATTTCTGTGTGTGTATGTTTAACCAGGAAGAAGTCTGTGGCCTTATTTTGAGGTACATATGATCTGCAGTGTCCTGCGTGCGTTTTCACAAAGTGACAAAACATAATTATGCTATTACAGCATATTAACTTTCTCCTCTGTCATGCTAGAGGAATCCTGTCTTAAAAAGGTGGACAATAAAAAAGCAGTCTGCTCACTGAACAGGTACTAACACTTACTGTTCAGGTTGAGGTTTTTGTGTAAGGATGCAAATTGAGAGTAAAACATTTGCCTGGACTTGTATTAGAATCTAGGCCATAGAGCAAAGGAACTTATGTTTCTGATATGAGAAGTTGCAGATATTGAGAAATTCTGCTCTTTTCTTTCATTTGTCATACTAAAACCGCATTTTTACATGGGGATGATGGAAAGATTTCAGTTCTCTGTCCAATGTAGTTCATAAATGGAAGATGAAAATCTCTTTTTATAATTGCAGTATATAATGCCCTGAGTATACAGGAATAACTGTTTGTACACCTTGGCACTAAAGGACACACAGTTAGGGAAGCTAAAGAAATAACAGGAAGATATTTCAGAAGTAAATGTTCCTTGGTATTCATCTGATGGCTTGTCTGACTCTTGTTCAAATCGAGGTCAAATCTGGGACATAGTGAAGGGAGTGGTATTAGGAGCTAACTCTTGGTGTTTGAATAACCACTACTATGCCAGTAATGTTTTCCCTTGGGCAGTGGATACTGCTAACCAAGTATGACAGCAATCTCCATATGTGGACACTTTGCTTTGAAATTTACTGCTGAGTTAATTTGTTATTATCTGCATGCATAACTCCATGAGAATTCATGCAGTCATTAATTAAAGTCAAAAAGATGAGCATTGCTTTAAGCACTGTGCTATTACATTTCTCCTGTACTTTTTGGTTTGTTTACCTGCTTATGTTACCTTGGCCTTTTCAATAAGATACATGAAGCAGCATCTCAGATTTTTGGAAATTAAGTGCAAAGAGACACAAAAACCATAAGTGGGTTTCTGATAAAAGCTAGAGTATGCCAGTGTCATAAATTTCTGATAACTTGGACTTCAACTGAACATGATAGCAAAACCAGAGGAAGCACTTTTGCTAAACAGGCTGTGTCCCATTGAAGTGATTTTTGTGAAACAAAGGAAATTCCACTTGGGGCAGAGGGGAACAGAGAGAAAGTGCCTTCAGGTTTGAATCTTTAGTCTGACTAACATTGACCAAAGTGTACTGTTCCTCTTTTGGCTAATAGGTCATGTTGCTTGGCTTAAAAAACCCAAAAATATGTTTGTGCTTATTAGTAATAACTTGAATAGAATTGTCTTGTTTCCTTGTGGAGGCAGATGCTTGCAGTCCTGCTTGGTGTTAAAGATATAGTGCATTGCTATCATCTTGGGAAAGAAACTACTTGTTCCAACCAGTTGTTGGGGCCTGGTGATGCCATCCTCAGAAAACTGTGTGGGCTGGCAGCTTTGTGATGGGGCTCTGCCAGAGCCCTCTCTTTACTTTCAATACTACTTACATAAGGCACTGCTGCTGGATTGCTGCTGTAAGCAGTATTTTACTGAGAGGTACCCTTAAGACAAGAGCCTGTCATTACATATAGCATTGTCTCCCCTGGGAATGGGTATCAGATTGTTGAGCCTAAGCAGGACTGACACTTCAAATTCCTCCAGACCTTTCAAGCTGTCTTCCTTGATTTCCTTGAACCTCATCCTTCTCTGGAGTAATCAATTCTTGTTGTTTCTGTGGATCTTTTATTATTGCCTTCTTCACATGTCCTGTACAGCTGAATCTTACCTGCATTAATGATTGTGCTGTGCCATGGGAAACAGTTTAGCATCCTTAATTAAAGCTAAATATATGTTGAGCTTCCTGAGGTTCCTTCTCAGGGTGTAACAGAGGGCTGTTGGTTGGGAATGGCACTCTGTTCATTTGAATTTGTCCAAAACAATGTTGGGAAATATTCTAGCTGTTGGGTATTCTTGTTCTGAAGACATCTGGCTGCTGCAGTTAAAGTATATTAGTGAGAAATAATATAAGTATGTAGAGTGAGTAGTATGGAATAGAAAACTTACTAGTGAAGCTAGGCACTCGATAGTGTTATGTATCCCCAGTAGCATAGACTTTTGTACTTACTATGTATCCCCAATAGTATTGACTTTTGTGCTTACTAGACAGTAAAACTTAGCCTGGAATTGCAAACTGAGTTACTTACAGGGTTGTTTTGCTGGATTTCATAGCTGGCAAACTTGGAAATTATCTTGGAGCTTTGTAGTTTGCTGTAATTTTCGAACGCAGGGTGCAATAAATGCTACTAAATGTATTATGCTGTCCAAGTTTGCATTAAAAGTATTCATATTTGATCTATGCTGAGACTAGGAAGCTCTAAAGAGAAGACAGATATTAAGGTCTACAATAACCAGAGTCATCAATACCTGTCACATTCTTCTGTGTTGTGATTTTTAAGTTCAGTGCTCTTGATGCCACATTTGCTTTCTTTGGAAAGCCAGCATTTGCTGGTAAGTCTTACCTTCCAGATTTTGAGTAGTATGTGATGATTGGTGAAACTGGTTCCCTATATGGCTACACTTTTTAATAGCCTGTACTCTCTACTCACGGACTGTAGCAAAACTGAAAGATGTGTGGATGAAAAGAGAAAGAAAGAAAGAGAGACACATGCTTTTGTAGGCTACTTATTTGTACAGGTTCAAGTATTTCTGCTAAAAAGAGAAGTTTGAATGTATTCAGCTAGTGTTACACTGGGGTAGTTCAGTTTTTTCCAAGAATAATGATTAAGCTTTGTAGCTGTACTTAGTTTCTAAAATTTGTTTTCAGACTACGGCTGTTTAATTGGACTTCAAAAGAGAAAACTTGTAATACTTTAAAAGGTAACAGCAAACTAATACAGTACAAATCTGGCTAATGAAACCCATGAAATTACTGCTTCTTAAATGACTCTTAATAGTCAGATTCTATGAAAACAACAAAAAGTCCTGCTTACTGGAATAGAATTTTTGGTTGTTTTTTATATTTTAATGTCCTTAAAATGTATAAAGCCCTTTGAGGACTTGATGGCAATGATTGCATCAGAAGAGGTGACATCATGCTGCTATTCAGTTTAATGGAGCCCAGTTTGCTGCTTGAATGGTACCTCCCTTAGCACAGCCAGTTTTGGCTGTTCTTTTCTTGCTACTGCAAGAAATATGACATGATAATAGTGAAGAGATTCCATTGTTACTGCTTTTACTCTTTATTTTAGATATGCTTCAAAGACTCTGCTTTTTTCTTTTTTTTTTTTTTTTTTTTTTTTTG
>NDXB01016768.1:13818-25002 GCA_002631895.1 Agapornis roseicollis
TTCAAAAGATAGGTAATTATTATTCAAATTTCAAGCTAATTAATATGAGAAATAGAGAAAGTAAGCACCAGAATTTAAAAGTTACATTTGTATGTTAAAGTTGATAGACAAAAGCATGTGAAAGATGTTGATTTTCCTAAAGTGTACCTTAAGATTTTGGGTTCTTATTCTTCTGGGCTTCCACCAATTTAACTGGGAATTGATCAGAACCTAACCTAGAACGACCAATCCTAGAGCATCTATGGAGCTTCTTTTAGATTATCTGGTCCGTCCTCTGGAGAAAGGTTATTTTTCTCTGGTTTTGTTTTTGTAGTCACTTCAGTCCATACAGTTCTCTATGAATTCCTTGTACTTTCAGCATAGGTTTTTAACTCAGTAGAAAATAATAGTTCAAAGCAGGTGAAAAAAAATTACAGGACATACAATAACTTATTTTATTATACCTTACTGTGCGGGTGCATTAATGGCCTGTTTTGAGTCAATAGCACAATTATAAAATTGTAAAGCTCATATAATGCTAATTTTCTTATGTTACTCTGTCTTAAAATGCTCTTGTGTGGTTTGTATTCCCTGTGCTTTACTTACACGGACTCGCAAAAGGTGAATGTTTGTCAAATCATATTAACATCTGTCAAATTTATTTATCCTCATCTTGTCTCTTCAACCAGAAGCTTGTTTTCTCCATCTTGTTATTTTTTTCTTTCTTCTATGAAAGTGTGTCAGGTTTCTCCTGTAATAAAATGGGTCAACAAATAATTTAAAGCGTGAGTTTGACATAGTGCCCTTTAGATAAATGTGCTTTCAGTGAGTTTATAAATATAAATATAGCAGTAGAGTTCAAGTTTTGTGGTCAGAAGTAATATATCATGGGTTAGTACTAACTGAAGGCAAATTGGATCCCACTGCTTAATTCAGTAAGAGCTGAGTCAGTCTGCATGTGTTACTCATATGTTGTCCTTAAACAGAGATGAATGTAATGAGATTAGCTGATTATATTCAGGTATTTCAAAATACGTTTTCTTAACATGTGAAGTTTGTATCCTGTTGTTTCATCTTTATGGATCAGATGTACTCATTTTATCAGAGTCCTGGACAAACTTGTCCCTGTTGCTGTTAAGTAAAAATTGGAAATTAATTTATTGCAAAACCTAATCTTACCATAGTAGTTTCTCGCTGGGAATCAGATAGACAAAGTGAGTTATCTTGCGAGTCCTGCTTGCTTCTGTACCAGCTACAGTTTCAGTAAGATGAGTACTCTCATTATGCATGGCTGAGGTAGAGGGGAGGACACACAGCAGAGCCAAAGTTCAATGCAGGTCAGATAGGAAAAGCCATGGTGTTGTTCAACAGCCTGCCCAATGACTTTTCCTTTCACAGGGGAATAGCCTTCCATCTGTAACCAATTTACTCCAGCTCAGTGAGAAATGGTTACTCATAATACTAATCCCAAACCTATTTGTCACTTCAATTTCACATAATCATCAATCTGAAAGTTTAAATGTCTTTTAAGTAGCATTTGTCCTGTTCTGCACTACAGGAAATCATACTCCCCAATAACTGGATTACCAACCAAGAAATTAACATCCATGAAAATATTCACTGAAAGTATAACAACTTTTTAACAGCAGGAGAAGAAGCTGGGTTAAGGTGGCTGTTTAATAACCACTGTTGTTAGAGCCTTGTTTAATAAGTAGTTATTTACTTATTTAAACAGACACTTAGATCCTACAATACTGGATATAGTGTGGGAAATTGGACAGAAGAGATCTTTAATAACAACATGAGAAACTGAAAAATGTTGCAAATGACATCTTTTGAAAGATGCAAGAAGAGATGTTCAAATGAGAAGAGGAAGAAGTGTGATACCTGCTGTGCTCCTTGAGATATGCATATTTATTGACTTCAACACATTTTTGCATCTACTTTTTTCAAGTGTTGTGTTACTCAGTTCTGTATGTCAGTAATGTCAGAGAGATGTAGCAGACAGTTCGTTAGCCACATTAGACAAGGCAGCTGCAGATGAGGATAATAGTGAATGAATGACTCACGCTTGCAAACCAGAAAATGGGCGGCATTGCTCCATTGCCTTCATTACACTTTTTGGTCACTCGTGGTGGGTGCTAAAACTGATACATGGTTGGGAATTGCTCTTGTTAGCAGAGATAGCTGTTTGCCTTTTCCCTTTTCACTTCCTAACAAGTCTCCTGCTTTGTCATGGTCTAAAAGCTGAGGGTGACAGAAAGCCATGGATCACATTCCAGGTGCTTCTTCTTCCAGCCACACAGGCCTCATAATAAAATTCCTGTTAGAATGCAAATCAATTTATAAACTAACAGCTCCTCTCTGTAAATTCCCTATTGGCTCTGTAATCATATTTGTCTCCCCAGTCCTGGCTTAGTTTGGTTGGGGAGCGTAGCCACCGGTAAAATAAGGGTACAAATGCGTGTTCCTTTTTCTCAAGCAGTCTTGCTTAAATGGACCAAAAAGAGATATGTATGATGTCTTCTACAGTATTTTTTGCAGTAGCTTCTGACAAACATGCATTTCCTTGCAATAAACAGACAAGAGAGGTATAGGTTGTAGAAGGTATGGTTCAGTCTGTATGCAGCTTTATGTTACTTCTGTGAGATTGAGATAGTGTTTTACTGGTAAATGTACCTTCCAAGATTACTCCTAGACAGAAGTAACTATAATTGTCTTAAGCCTGTACCTGAGAAACTGTGGTGCAAGGTGTCAGAGTGATTAGTCCAACTTTATGCAATAAATGGTCAGAAGAGACACAAGAAAAGTCCATTTGTCTTTTATTACAACTCTGCATTTTATTGCCAATCCTGTGGTGTGTTTGTTTCTAGGAAGTTCTTGCAGCACCCTTGGTCTTGCATGGATGCCTATTTCTATCTGCCAAAATCTTCCCACTATATGATCATGTATGTAAACCAAGCCCATGAGCTCTCTCTCTGTCTGTGATCCCAATAATATGAGCATGAACACTGAAACACTTCCTTAAGTTCTTTATTTTGCTGATTTGGAGATTGTTTCTAGGGAATTGATGGTCCTCAAGATTGATATCAAAGTGGGTAGTCATGCAGGGGGGATGCTCTTTTTTCAGCATAGTGAAGCCTAAGCACAAGATGTGATGACTAGGAGCTTGATGTTAATTGCTGTGCAGCAGCTGAAGTTGTTACGCAGCTCTAAGAAATGTTAGGTTGTGCCTGGAATACATCTGCAACAATTGGATTTTTCCCCTGGCTTAGAGATATATGGCCTCCCATACATTAAATGAGAATCATCCTGCCTTCCAGTTTTTTGGAAGACTATGCCTGTTCTGTCACTGCCAGCTCACATGATTGTTGCTCTGTAAGCTCACAGAAAAAAAGATTACTCCTTTTTCTTTTTTCTTTTTTTTTTCCTTTCGTGCAGGGTAGATGTGAACTTTGTATTTGGTATTTCTGACTCTGACCATGATACAGAATCTTCTGAGTTTTAATTCATTGCTTGTTAGTGTATTTAATGTAAGTCTGAATGGAAAGAGGTCACTGTGGTATTTGAGAACACAAACTAGAAGCACCTGGGGAGAGAACTGATGAGGAATGAAAGAGGAAGAGTGCCCAATTGAAAATGCCATCTAGCTAGCTAAGAGTACTAAATGCACCTCTCAACCTTCTGTCTGACAAACCACATAGCAAAGTTAGGAAGGGACAGAGAGGGCCTACAGAACTGATCAGGGGGAGCAACAGAACTGGGACACTTCAGTTTGGAAGAAAGGCAAATGGGAAGTGACATTCCAGTATTTCCATGAAGGATTCTGAGATAATGAAGAATGTTTATTCTTCTACACCCCCACTTCCCCACAAGAACCAGTGATTATCCCTTTAATTGTCTAACTGTATTTTTAAATCACATACAATAGCACAATTCAGAATCACATCACAATATCCTTTTGGTTTCCATAGAATTCTGTGGGGATCAGAAGGATAAAGAGTCTGCGAAAGGCTGGGAAAATTTTAATTTACACTGTTAAACTGTAAAGGGGTTATGGTAGAACAGTTCAATGTGATCTCAGTTGCATCTACTTAAAAAGTGGATTTGATCTGTTTGTTGATTTTTGTAGAAACTACTCTAAAACATGGATTTCTTCATAGTCAAATTTGCTACTTTGCTTTTTCCTTTATAATATCTATTTCACTCAGAGCTTTTGGTGGATTTACAATAATATTTAAACATGAGTAAAAAAACCCTCAATGTATGTTTACACAAAGACAGAATGAAAAGCAAGGTGAAATCTTCTGCAATGAAATATACCTAAAGATGGCCACAGTAGTGTTTTGTGTCTGGAAAATGCCAATAAAACTAATATTTTTATTCCAGAGGAGAACAAATAAATAAATTCCCCTGAAAACTGATCAATAAAAGAATTGTCTCAGTTTTCTTACTTAGAATTTTAATATTTAATGGATATAAGAAATTTGAGATGTTATTTGGAACCAATGAACGTCTCTCTATTTAATACTACTCAAACACACTGGCAGGATAAGAGGGCATTGAAACAGCTGCAAATTATCTTTTCAAATGCAGAGCATTGAAAAGTGGCTTTTTGCCAACAAGAATCAGACCTTCTGTGCCTTTCACACTAGAAGTTATATAATTACTAAGGTGTGTAGCTCTTTTTGTTCTTGGTTATTAGCACAGGAAAATGTATTACAATAGCAAGGGGGTTTCCATCATCTCGAACTATCCTGGAAATGAAAAATAGACACTTTTTTTTTTCATTTGACAGTTCTTGTTTAACGATTTAATGTGTATGTGTGTGAAATTCAGTTGACACATATTTTCTTGGTGTGGAGAATAACTCTTCAGCCTTGCTGGTGTTATTTGGTCCACAGCTAAATCTCCTCTCTGTTTTGCAGCAAAAAGTGGTTTTATAGTGTCTCTAAAATTATCATACTTGTCTGTAACAATCGTTTATTACCAGTACTTTCCTGTAAATAAAATAGTTGCCCAATAAAAGTGAAGTTATCTGCAGGATTGTTCAGGAGGTAATTGTAGTCTTTGAGTGGTTCTTGTTAGGCTGTTATTTACTGCTTTGTTTCATTTAAAAGAAATTAGGCTAATAATTGTATAAAGCACTACTGAACAAAGAAAGAAATATAATGTGCTTGTTAATGTGAATTATTTTTTATTTGATAAGTAAGGGTAATTTTGCTGTATTTTTCTGTATGAATAAAGCATTACCTTCCTTATTTCTGAGTCTCAGACAACAACTTCGTGTTAAACATTACACTCAGGAAAAAATTCACACTGCAAGTTCAACCTACCCTCTTTAAACAGGACAGAGAGCACCAGCTCCATGCTCACAAGCTTGCACTGGTTTCTGCAAGGTCTGTGCAAGGATGCAGCGTACTCCAGGTGAGCACTGTGCTGGCAGAGCTTCTGTGGTACTACAAAGCTGACAGTGGAGCAGAGCTGCCTGTGCTGCTGCTGTGCAAGGAGGGAAAGGCATGGGTGGGTGTCAATACTGTGGTTTGCATTCACGTCAGACACCAGAAAGAACATGCCGAAAACAGACTGGATGCTTGACAGACCCGAAGGCGGTCTCCCTTGTTTCTGCTCAGCTCTGCTGAACTCACCTTCCAACTCTGTGCTCTGCTGTCAAGACTTCTGCAACACTTCATTTCTCACCTTTTGTCCCAAGGTGACTTGAGTCAGCTGCCTTCCTCACTGATGACTTGATCTTTCTCCAACACTACCTCATCTGCCTCTGTTCAGTCCTGCAGTCTAGCCTGTCTCTTGGGTGTCTGTTGTTGAGCATGTTTTGTGAAATTCAATGTCACTTGGGCAAACCAGAATATCCATCGCTTCACTTGGGACAATACAAGTAGTTTTCCAGATCCCCTGCTTGTTATCTTTGTATCTGTCCTCTCCTTTACCCATATTAGCTACTATCCATAGTAACTATAAAACCATGTTCTACCTACAGGTAACTTAACCTTTCCACTTTGTTCTTTTTTGGTCTTTAGAGTGCTTTGTGTAGATTTCACCTCCGTTTCTGTTGTTCTATCAATGTCCTTCCACCAGAGAATTTATTTTATTTTACTGTGTTTCCAAGATGCCTCAGCTGTTTATGTAACATTACTTTTTCACAACCACCTTAGGTGTGCTGCTTTATGTGCATCAGGTTGACAGATATGAATTACATCTTATTTTCCCCTTTCTCACATCTGTCTACTTGTCTTTTTGCCCTTCCTTCATTTTGTGCATCCATCTTTGTAAGGATAACGATTTTCTGAATGTTCAAAATGTGCTCAGCACATAAATCTCAGTTCCTGGTGATGCCTCTGGAATGAGGATGTTGATTAAGTGTCACAGTGCTAAGCATCAGCACCTATTGGATTGGCTTTCATATATATATATAGTTGTAAATATGGGAGAAGAGGTGTTATTGATCAAGAGCTTACTTAGTTCTCAGTATCTTCAATTTGCTAAAGTTACCCAAGAGACTTTGAGGTTTTTTCTGTCTCTCTCGGTTTGTTTTTTTTTTTTTTTTTTTTTTTTTTTTTTTTTTTTTTTTTTTTTTTTTTTTTTTTTTTTTTTTTTTTTTTTTTTTTTTTTTTTATTTGTGTGTGAACTCATGAACTCAGTCTGTGAAACTTCAGGTCATTAATGCAACTGTTTTCTTATTCTTGCTTGTGAATGTGATGCTGTTCATTAACCAGCTCCATGCTTCTGGCTTGTGGTGTCACATCCCCAGAACAGTTAAGTCTCTCTGTTTGAGCTTTTGTTCTTCTCATTTTCCATCTTGTGAATCTTTGCCATTATCCTGTTATGCTCAGAGGCTTTGTTCCTGTCAGCAGCAGTGAAATTAGAGGATATAAACTAATTTGTGGAATTAGATCTCCATTTTTTTCGGATATGTGTAAGTCAAATCACAGTATCTAGACAGAGATAAACAAGTAGTCATACCTTGCAGGGACCTGGGTAGAATGGAGTTCAGACATGGTAATGTGTGACAATGTGTATTGTAAAACCATGGGATTTGAGAATAATGCAAGATGTTTCTGGGGTTTAACTTCTGATAATTCTGCTCATTTTTCCATTCTGTCCTTAACCATTGTGTTTCTAATACATGTCAATTACTTGCATTTCATCACTATATAATAGTCACTAGTCAATTTTCATCTGGTTCTTGCAAAGTATTAGCAGGTACTTAAAAAAATAAAGCAAGCTAAGCTTAAAGGGGGTTTTGCTCTTATAGAGGTAATACTAGGCCTCTTTTTTTTATAGATCCACAGGATTCTGCTAACTTGGCTTTGTTTTCAAGCTGATTTTGAATAAGAGATGGACTTTACTTCTCCTTATTACAAAGTTTAACGGTGCAAGAGAATGATCTGGAATCAGACTCCATTGTCTGTTGTTCCAAAGATTGGTCTGAGGAATTGAAATAGGATTCCACTGACCATTGTCTCAGAGATAGGTGTGAGGAGTTGAAATAATACTCTTCCATCCATTGTCTGGGAGAAGGGGGTGAGGAGCTGAACTGGGACTCCACTATCCATTGCCTGGGGGATGAGTGGGACAGAGCTGAGATAAGACTCTTTTGTCCATTACCTCAGGGATTGGTGTGAGTTGTTATCCCAAGAATTGCTGCAGACATGTGTGTGCAGACACTTGCAGCAGAATAGCTGGCTGCAAGACCAGGGAAACTGGTCCACCAGGAACATGTAATGTGTGACATGAAGAGCAGAGGTACTCCCCCCAGCTCTTTACAAAAGGAGAAAAGGTAATCACCAAGAGACGCATCGCCAGGGAGCCATTGCCATGAGGATGACTCCAAAAGGACACCTCTGTGAGGACTCTGTCTGCAGATGACTACTACAGACCTTGCAGGACACCTCATCAGGGCAACTCCACAAGACAGACTCCATGGGATACCTTCAAGGGGACTCCAGAAGGATGCCTCCTCAAGGACACCCACTGCTGACGGACTTTTGAGGGACACTCTGCTCTGATACTGACTACAAACCCCGAAAGAACTCCCACCACCGATGATGGCAGTTTGTTTTGTTTTGTTTTGTTTCATTTTTTTAAAACTTAGTCCTGTAAATAGTGTTGAAGAGTTCCACTACGTTTACCTGCCCAGTACAGAATCCTGCTTAGGAGACATTGGTGAGTGTGGAAAGTAGCATTCATTTTCCTCATGTATGTTACTATGATTAAACCCTAGAGAAACGGGGCTATATGTTTATTTTCTCCAGACCAGAATATGGTGACTAATTGTACAGAGTGCTTTGTTACTGATCAATATCTTGAAGTACATACATGCCAGAATGAGATAGCAACCTCAGCATTTCTGAAATCATGCTTTTGCCAAGTATAAACACCTGCAGCATTTCAAGGTATAAGAAAGCAAGTAGAATGTAATATCTCTTCCTAATAGTAAGTCAAATTCTTATTAGGTTTTTATTCTTTACTAGTTACATAATGACCTGCAGTGATTTAAACAAAATCTGTTTGAATATGTAAAGTTTATTTGAACTTTACTGTAACTGAAAAAAATTCTGTTGCTGCTGATTTCACTAAACAGTAGCCCTGCCATTTAAGGGAACTACTTTGACTAAAGGAGAAATGCTAAAATATTCTAACACTTTCCTTTTGAACATACTTTATGTGGTGGGCTGTAATGTTTAAGGTTACAGGAAGAAATTGTCAAAGACAGAAGGATATATGATTCTTATGTAAGAAGTGATTAAATGCAGAAGGATCTATTGAAATCACTGCTTTATTCCTTTCTCTGCCTAGACAGAAGTGCTTCTTTTCTCTCAGAAGTGATGGTCCTCTAGCTTGGTGATGCTTGCCTTCCTCCACCCACATCAGAGGTTTCTTACTAAAGCTTTTATCTCTTACTGGCCCTTAATTTGCTCTCCAGTCAAGCATACTTCAGCACCTTTCCTCCAAATATAACCCAAAGGGCCATGTGCAAATTCCACAAATACCAGTCTGATTGATAGTAGAAACTGAGTTTGGGAAAACATATACTGACAGTACACAGCAATCACTAGTTGTAAATGAGAAAAGCACCATTATTTTGAGTTAGATACAACATTTGAATTATAGCTTGAGATAACAGAGCTGTGAAGACAAGCCATGATCTGCAAAAGATGTTTTTCAGTATGCCTGGCTATTCTGAGACAATTGGTGCAATGTTGCTCTTCTCCAGATGTCCCTATTCATCTGCAAAACTTTTAGCACAGATTGTTCTCCTATTTGTAAACAAATTATTCAAGAATCCCAGTGTATCATGAGAATGACAGACAAACAGATGTGCTATGAAAAATGCTTAATTTGAGATTCAATAATTCTTTAATGCATACTGCCAATTAGCCTTAAAGAGTAGAAGAATGCCTGATGAAAAAATGCTTCACTTTAAAAACCAGCTGGTCTGTAACTAGACCTTGGGAATCTTGCATATCTTGATGATAAAATCAGAGATGCTGTTTTAATAATTTTTCTTTCTTTTCATCCATTCCTGTCAATGTAATTTTAAAGAGCTTAAGTGATTTATGTTGGTCCTTCTGGTCTTACTGCAAAGTTGCTTTAAATTCACCTTATTAGCAGAAAAATTGGAAAAGAGATGATTTAACAAACCCTGACATTCTTCAATACTTGTTATTGCTTAGAAACTGTCATTTTCCGTATATATATAAAAAAAACCAACCCAAACCAAAACCAAACCTAAAATAAAACCTTTTTTTATGGTCTATTCTTATGCATCCTTTACTGTGTGTAAAAATTAGTGTTACAGATGAACTAGGTTCTCCTGAGAAGGTAGCAAAAAGCTAGATTTTATGAAATATGTATTTGTGTGTATATTTGTGGAAAAGATTTCTACATTTTACTTCAAACCTCCCTCCTTCTCTTATTCTGAGGAGATTTAAAGTAATATGCCTTAGATCTTGTTTGCTATCTTTCATTTTGCCTGGATAATAAATGTCCGTATGTGATCTAATAGCTTAAAATACATTATTCTCTCTTTTAATGAATGTTAGCCTCTCTCCAGATGGTTAGGTATTACTTTGAGCAAGGAAAAGCTAGGGTTGTCTAGCTCAACGTCCATGGCTGAGAATGGAGAAGAAATAGTCTGGGGTCCCTGTTTCCTATGTTTTTAATGTATCATACATTGTATTAAAATCTCATCTGGAAGCAGATTTCACCAGTTCTCTGGGTATTTGCTGCTGTATTCTCAGCTGTATGTCCCAATGCAATCCCTCTGGCCTCAGAAGGAGCCCTTCAAAAGGTCTCTCTGCATCTGGGGAGAATAGGATTTCATGCAGAAGTTGAGAAGCATTTTTTAATGAACATGGCTGAACAATCTCACTTCCAGTTCCTATCAGTATGTGGTGTAACTCCAGATTTCAGTTATTAGGTCTGGGACCTGTGTGGGTTGGCACCGTCTGGCGGATGGCTCTGACCAGGAACCAGACATCTCACAACCTCACTATCCATATTGTGTCATTTGCTTGTTTGCACAGGAGTCTCACGTCAAGGAAAATCTTGCAATCTGATATATAAATGAGAAATCTATGTAAGCCCCTGAAGTTTTCTAACTCCTGAAGCCTGTGATTTGAAGATCACAATCTTCAATTAATTTAGGATGTGAATTCCAAAGTCCTGTGTTAGCAACTTGTAAAGTCTCTCTGGATTATTTTCTGTCTATAAGCTAAATGCATTAAGGACACCTAGGGACCTGGTTGTAACCCAACCACTGAGTGTGGTGAAGGGGTAGATATAGCTCTTTAAAGCTGTTCATTTTGTGTAGGAAACATATTTAATGGTACTGGACCCAATGAGATTTTTCCTGCATGGGAATACTAGTCATGAGTCTGAGCTGCTTGTTTACCTCTCATCTTGCAAATAATTGCTTGTACATTATATGATATAGCCTGATAAAAGGAAATGCCTCACCTCTACCTTTACTTGGATTCCTGAGAAATGCTTTCATGCTCGCTTTTGCAGACCAGAATCCCTTTTCCTCAGATACTGCTCTATGTTTTTGTAGAGAAAGAGAGCAGGATAAAACCTTGTTCATTTTTTTTTTTTTTTTTTTTTTTGTTTTTTTTTTTTTTTTTTTGGTTTTTTTTTTTTTTTTTTTGTTTTTGTTTTTGTTTTTTCCTGTGATTAAAGAGGTAG
>NDXB01016768.1:26732-76128 GCA_002631895.1 Agapornis roseicollis
AAAAAAAAAAAAAAAAAAAAAACAAAACCAAAAACCCCAAACCACAAACCAACAAAATATCAACCAACCAACCAAAAAATGAACAACAAAAAACCACAAAACCCTGAAAGAAAAGCAATAGGCTGCAAGGGATTCCTTTATGTGTTTTACTTTCTGTTTTATTCCTAAGTTTCTGTGTACTCCATTTGATCTTACAGTGTTTGGCAATTGCTCTACTGCAATTATTGTATTTCTTTCCCATAAGCAGGGTACTTCACCCTGAATGAATAAACTCAATATGCTGTTACTGCAAGACCGTCTTCAAACTATCATGAAATAGCTCATCCCTAAGCCTCATCACTCAGTTATAAGTGTTTTCTCTTCACCCTGGTCCATTTATTGCAGACCTCACTTCTCCTAGCTGTGAATCACCTTTTCCCTTCAAACTCATTCTGTGTAAGCCTTTCTTCTGCTTAGCACTATACTGCTATTCTCTGTCTGTCCGTCTGTCTCTTTCTTCAAGGAATTACTGGGGCTTTTTAAGGCATCATGTGCTGCCGCAATCTATCAAAGCCCAGGTATCTGTGGGTCTCTAAACATTGCTCCTCATTCTGTGTGCTCCCCTCCTGTCTCTCCAACTCTGATTTAAAACTGAGTTTTTATTAAATGCCTTATAAAATCTAATACATACACTGATAACCTTTTTGTAACTAAGTAAGTTTCTTGTCCATTTTCCTAGGCCAGATCTATCTTAATGTCAGTTCATACTTTCTACTTCTTCTGAATCTATCCAATTTATATTTTTCTTTTTATTTTCTTGGTAGACTTGGTCATGTCTCAAATTTCTCTTTACTAATATAATTGATTAAAAGCAGAGCTCTGATTCAAAATTTCCTATTGTTTTTCTGACAGAAGGATATGAGGAAGCAAGTCTGAACTGGAGATAGATTGGTCTGGCTCAATAGAACTGGCTTTTAAAAACTACCTCTTGCTCATCTCTGAAGTGATGCTGACTGCAACCATCAATCCCTAATTTCTTGCCTGTCATAAAACATGGTATTGACATTTGCACTCCTGTATTTCAACTCCTGTGTTTTATATGAGGTGAGATTTCCTGAGTGCATATCTGTGAGCCTGTTCATGTCAGAACATCCAGGAAAATTAAACTTAATTAGATTTCTAAGTAGATTAGTTGACCAATATTGAATGCCTGTATAGATATTCCAAGTCAGAATGGAAATGGTTGCAGTGCTGTCACTTGCATTTACTTTGGAAATAATAAAACTAAATCTAATTGGGGCCATTTTTATTCTGAATTAGTGTTTAATGTGGTATATAAAAAAACACTAAGAAGAACACCTTTAGATAATTTGGATTAATTTTCCTTTGTTAAATCAATTTTTGTAACACTTTGCTTTGCTAGGCATTGTTTTGTTTTTTTCTTTTTTTCTTTTCAATAGCACAGAATGACTACATTTTTTGAGAAGCACCATGTTGGAACGTATTGTAAGTTTTTGTTATTCCCACAGATTTTAAAGCTAATGAATTTCAGTAGATCAGATTTGATATAAAACTCTTTTATACTAGGGTTGTGAGAAGAGGTTATGGAATTTGTTTCCTGGATTCCCAAAACTGAACTATCTAGAAAAAACTCCTCCTGTGCCATTATGGTTCTACACAAAAGAAAGAAGAAAAATGCCTATTAAAAGCTATGACCTCTGTTGCAACTTCCACGTGAGGTTAAAGCATGAAATATATTTATTCAACAACAAATGAATTAATTGTCCTTTTGACTTCAATTAATTTAGCTCATTCTTTTTTTAAATCTGCAGTATTTAATGCAGTTTAATTAGGAGTAGCTTTGCCCCTATGTTTGGAAATTGCTATAAATTCATGCTAGAATGTAACAAAAGCATGTTAAAATTTATATGTGACAGTTTGTGAGGTTAGAGGTCGATTATTTCTGCTGGGCTTTCTTTAATTAGTATTTTGCTGCAGTCAATGATCAAAGACAAACCATATATTTTTGTTTCAACCCTGTCTTTAACTGTGTAAAAAGTTTTGGACCTGTATTTTTCCTGGATTTTTACAGTTCCTTCAAATAAATCCTAGTTCAGCAGCAATTCATCAGATGCAAGGGCCTTTTGCAGTGCTTGCTGTAGCCTTGGAAGTCAGGTTTGATGTGACATCTTTAGGGCTGGCAAAAACAATCAAGACAGGTCTATGATAGTAGAATCATCGAATCATAAAATAGTTAGGGTTGGAAAGGACCTTAAGATCATTGACTTTATATAAAATAGAGTTTATGTAAAACCCCACTGAAAAAAGACCCATAAATGCTATCATAGAATCAACCAGTTTGGAAAAGACCTTTAAGCTCATCAAGTCCAACCATTATACCAGCACTGCCAAGCTCACCACTAAACCATGTCACTGAGGGCCTCATATACACAGTTTGTGAACACTTCCAGGGACAGTGACTCCACCACTGCCCTAGGCAGCCTGTTCCAATACCTGACCAGCCTTTTGAGGAATAAATTGTGTCTAATGTCCAGTCTAAACCTACCAACTAAGGGGAACTTTTTTCCTAAAACAACAGAGAAGTATATGAGTTCACCTAGTCACTCATCTACCCTTGGCCAACTTTTCATTATTTTTCAGCAAATCATTTAAGCCAGTCTATGTGATATATAGCCTTGTAGATCAGTGAAGGAAGACCCTGGTCTGTAAACCTTATCTACTCTTCAGCTGTGCTGAGGACCACCAGGTGGCTCCAGAATACAGTCATGATGGCTAATTTCACCTTGAGGGAAAGATGGGCTCGGTAACACCATACGACTAGAAACACCGAGTATTGTATATAACTTGAGAGAAATAAATAGAGGGGAAGTCAACGTTTCCAAATCCATTTAGCCCATTTGTTGCTCCAGATTGGTCAAATATGGTTGTATATGGTCTCAGTCAAATACAGAAACAGACTATGAAAAAAGTATCTCACTTAGAAGTTAGATATTAAGTATATGTGGAATGTGCAAACTGCAGAGCTCAATAAAATTACAAAGTGCTCTACAAAGTGCAAGAGAAATTTCACATTGAAAATGAGTTACCATAGAAGGGCAGGGAATCTTGCCTTTAATTGAAGAAAATAGCTATTTACTGTTAAATACACAAGAATCTACCTAGTTTCAATAGACATTTCACATAATCAAAGAAGTTAAATGATGTTTCTGTTAATCAGTAGGTCTGGATGCACCATTTTCTGGGCAAGGCTGGTCCAGTATTGATTTCAGGGTGGAAGACTGATTCTTTCTTGGTTCTCCTGGAAGACTGCAAAGGGAAAGCTACCTACAAATGGTAGCCTGTTCCACCAAAAGCAGAGTCTAGTGAAAGTCAGGCATAGAAATCTCTCTTGTGTTCTCTTTGGTCTTCATAAAAATATTAGAGGTTATTGCAATTTTTGAAATTAGTAATTCATGGGTTATCAAGGAGGGAAACTAAGGAGGCTTGCTATTTAAATCATTTTCTGCATGTTTCCAAGAGAACTATTTTCTCTAGACTTTCTTTTGTTTTACCACAGGACCTGAAGTCTGCAGAGGAGTGCCTTGCTGTGCTTCAGCTTCTGTGTGCACCTTTTTCAATTCAGTGATTCTATGTGTTTGCCTCACAGAAAAAAGGCTGTATCAATTCCCAAGTTCTTAAAGGGTGTATAAAAAAGTTTTTTCAATAACCATATTTTTCTCTTTTTATGCCTGAAAGTAATAGGTATAGTTGCCATGAGAAAATTATATGCTTTCTGTGGAAGGATTATATAGCACAAATACAGTGTTTCCCTCTATCTTTATTTTACTTAAAGCGGGTTTCAGATACTGAACAAGTTAAAATTTGTGAAACTAATATATTTCACATTACCAAAGCAGTTAAAAATCTGCTTTAAATCTAGTTTTTAGAAGTAAAGCTTATTTGTGTTCAATATTAGGCACAACCACATATACAGTCCCTGTCATGAAAACATAATGACTGCCAAAAATAATACATTATACTATGTGAGATAAACAAGACAGAATAACTGATCTGTGTAGGTGATTCTCTGAATGTTTCTGACTTTCACGTACTCAGAAAAAATTTAATAATCTGTGTACAACATAAACACCTATCGATCAGCTATAACAAAAAAGCTTGATGGTTTTATTCTTATTTTTACAATGTTCAGAAGCTTGCCAAAACCCAGTACTTTATAGAAAAAAGAGTAAGGCATATTCAGTGTTTAGAAGACTTATCTTCCTCTTTTGTTATTGACTGGAGGGTCAAAATAGCTTATATTTGAACTGTCTGCTACTTTTGATAATGCTTTTCATAGGTTGCTGTCAAAAGAATATCTTTAGCAACTAGATAAAATTGGAAAAAGGGGGATAAAGGAATCAATGTAGCAATAGATTTTTCAAGAAAGGTCAACAGTAGTGACCTTTCCTAAATGCTAAAACCAGAGGGTAGCTGAGGAAATTTAAAGGCATTTTTTAAAAATAACAACAGTGTTTTGTTTTTGTTTTTGTTTTTGTTTTTGTTGTTTTTTTTTAATAAGAAAGGGAATCTGACAAACTCAGTTTAGAGATTAGGAGTTTAACATTATTTCAGAGGGTGAGATATTTGGATGGGCATTAGGAATGAAATAGTAGTTTTCTTAGATTGTAAAAATCGCACAAATCATTGCTTATATTCATATGCAGCTTATCAAAGAATTAGAATTAGAAAGCATCTCTGCCTTGTGCATGTGACTTCATATCCATTCCTATGAAACATGTTGGTAAGTTTCCTAAAAAGCAACTATCCCAATCAAAATCTAATTTAAACCCAGTTTTGGTAGAAGTTGTTAACATATGTGGATGCAAAGGCATTAGCCTTGGAAATCACTGCTAAAACAGAGCTATTAAACGAAATAAATCCTGATTTTAATCCAGCATAGCCTTATGCTTTAAAAATGTTGATGTTACTGACATGACAATCACATTGCCCCATGAGACTGTCTTTTGCATTACTTCATCTGTCACACATCTAATGCTGAAAAGTACAGTTTTATCGAATCTCTACACCACAGGATTAATTTCTGGTTTAAGATACCAATATTAATTGTGCTGTTAATGGTATGTTAGTGTAATTTCAAGGATCAGCTCTTATGGAAAAGGGAATGATTAACTGAAGCAACAACAGTCCATAAATTCTTTATAAAATGTTTTGTACATTTTTGCCTTTGATACATTTATTTACTTTTGATACATTTATTTACATTTAATACCATGGGTCCTGAGATAGGCTGCCTACAAAATTTATACAGAAAAAGCTGTGAATGGGGAATACTCTATAATGTAAGAAAAAGTGGTCCATCAGAGCTGGAAAGCAGTGGCCTAAAGCACTGAACATGAAATGCTGACACCCCCTAGGGCTTAAGTACCTTACTTAAAGTTTACTCTGTGTCATTTGCAAAATGTGAAGATCAACAGTCTAGAATACAATATTGATGCAATTACTTCTCTTAGACTATGGCAAAACAAGAACATCAACTCCAATATTCCTGCTGGTAGATCTCACAACTATGCTCTGTTACTCTTTCACCTTCTTTCTTTTTCTGGTCTAATAGAAAGTGAGGTAGATGGTATGGAAACCAGCAGCAACAGGGACAGAGAAACCCAAAAACAGATTAAGTAATGGTTATGAAATTTCCTCTGCACGTAGGTTCAAGGCCTCTCTCCAATCTGTAGAAGACCAACTGCTGACCTGCAAAGTGGGCAGAAGCAATAGTAGCCTCTCTTCCTTACACCATGTACTGTGCAGAACCTCACCCTGTAGTTCTAGGAATTACACTTTTTAGAGAAATACCAAAATGCTTAACGGACGGTGTTGAGGTTCATGCAGAGCTTTGGGCACTAAATAAATAAATAAATGTACTCCCTAGCTTTTAATAAATCCCATTTAATAAGGGCTTGTTGGTGTCAGCTAGTTCTAGGATGAAGTAGTATATTATGAGGATATAAAATCTCAATTTATATGCCAAAAGGAGGGTAATGTTATCTAACCCAAAGAATACAAATAACTTGGAAAACTTCATTTAGCTTCTCTGTACTAGAATAAATGTAATTTGCAGAGAAATCAATACAGTGAAGTGGTGTTTACAGAAAAATAGAAAAAGTCTGAAATTGTTTTAGGGCATTGAAATGATGGAAATCACTACTCTGGTTATACTCTCTTTCTGCTTATAATGAGATTGTTTTGTGAAAATACCAACTAGGAGAATTGGCTTTATGAGTGTGCAGAAATTAATATGAAGACAGTCTGCTTTGGAAAAGAAATCTCCGGGAAGACACACACCAGACATCCCACACAGTGCTCTCTCTCCCAAGGCCAAAGGCTGGTGGAAGCACAGATTTTGGCTCTAAGCAGAGAGCAGTCATCACTCTGTGATTAAAGTGCAACTTATATTTGTGTTTTCTCTTTACAACAGCTGACTTTGTAAAAGTTTAACAACATTGAGATTCAATAAATTAATCAGCTTAGTTATACCCTTTTTAAAAATCCTCAAACATTTTTCAGAAGCCACAGAAATACCTGCTGTTACTGAAATTTTGCTCCTTGTTTGCTTAAACCCTTCGATTTTTGACATCTTTTCAGCTTGCACCTGCTAGTGTAGGACTTCATGCATCTGAAATTTTATACCTGATGTACTGGGAGCAATAAGCTAGTTTGTTTTATGGTCTTGGGAGGTGAAAAGACAAAATAATTCTGACTGTAAATCTGGAACAAAGAAATTTTAAGGGAAAGACTGTCCAAAAAGAATTGAAACAGAGGCATGTTAGGATGCAATTTAAGCAAACAGGCTGATAAAGTGACTGTGCAACAGTTTAAGCACCTAGATCAGTTTTAGCTTACAAAACCCACTAAATCAGGTAAATTAAGTACATGTAGATCATTTATTGTGCTAAGTGTATTTCCTATTCTATGTTTAGCTCCTCTTGTGAAGATTAAACACTTCATTTTAAGGAAAGTGTTATGAGTCTTTGTGGAGCTATATGTCATATATCCCAACTGGAAGGTTTTCTGGATGAGATAAATCCATTTGGTCTGTTGATTTATTGTGCTGTATAAGCAGGGCTGTAATAACCCAGTGGCTGAGTTCTTTTTATCCTCTTTTAAAGCAGTTCATGCTGTGCCTTTATGGAGTCTAAAACACAGGAGAAGGGGACAAATACAGAGATAAATCAGTAAATAAATTCAAATTTGTTTGTTATATGTGGTTCTGATTTAAGTATAGAAAATTAAATGATGGCGAAATAGCTTACCTGGTATCCATTATTGATAAAATTGCCTTTGGATATACAATCGCTAATACCTCTGTGTGAATGTGTATACATAAATATAAATACAAGTATATGCTTACATATGAAAAACCCACAAGGAACATAAATTTGGCTAAACAGCTCTTTCTGTTGTCAGATTAGGCTCTGTTATCTTTTTGTTTTAACTTTAGCATTAGGGAAATACACAAATGAAGATGGGAAAACAAGGTGTGAGTTGTAAGACTCGATTTTAAAAGTATTGTAAACTTGCTTATCAGTGTGTTTTAAAAATGTGAGATTTGGGTAATAGGACTACTGCCATATGTTATCATTATAGATTTTTTTTTTTAAACTGCATTATATGCTGCTTAGAATGAATAATTCAGTTCACCTAAGAATGAAGTGAAATGCAGGCTAATGTAGAAAATATAAGGGTAATTGTGTTTAATTTATAACTGGAATCTTTGTAGGCTCTGTCACATCACTGTAGCCACCACTACCATTTTGTGCAAGAAGTATAACACTGGGTATAAAAATTAGTGTTGGCATATGGCAAAATGAAAATATATTGTTAGTTACACAGGGATAAATATATACAGTAAACATATAATACTCTATAGGCATAGGAAAAAGACTAGTTTGAACATTTATATGGAAAAAAGATGTCTGGAAAGACATTTTAAAAAATTTAATTGTCTCTTCATGTCATGATTGTACATGTCTAAAAGTACAATATTTCAAGGCTTTTAATTCTTTGTTCCCCATCATTTCCCACGGCGTTCACTTCCAAATGCAGTTTTGGTCAAATAGGAAACACACTGATGTATTCCCAGGTGGAGCAGTGTTGCATGTTAAGATGCAATTGGCTTAGAAAGTTAAACTAGCCCTGGAGCAAACTCAATGACAAGTAGAAAAATACACTAAAATAAATCATACACTACTTTTCTAGCTCTATTAGGGTAGGATTCATGTTCCATGCAGGAATTAAGCAGCAAAAATCTCATTCCTGATGTTGTACCAGGCCCTTTACCCTCAGCTCTGTCACCAACCTCACATCTTAAAGCATAGTCAGCCACATTCACATACTATATGTTCCTTTCCTGTCCAAAGGGCCTCTCTTACACATGCATTGGAGTCTCATTTTCTCTTCTCCCCCCGACTCTGTTAACTTTGTCCTCCAGGTCCTGTGGTCATTCACGTTCATGTTCCATGTCAGTTGCCTATTGTCAGCTCTTGCTTGCTACAATCTCCTTCATTTCAGCAGGGTTGAACTATAAAGTGCCTGTGCAGAGTGCTCAGGAGCCAAGTTCATCAAGCAGAGCTGAGGAACACAGGTGAGTTTGTGCTAGTCTGAGTCTTTGTGTTAATGGAGGATGGGCATAAAGGCACACAGGTTAACATGACATCAACATATTCATCAAGAGAGATTAAACAACAATGGGGTTTGGGGGAAAAATAAAACTGAGGTTATAGAGCAGGCAAGTAACAGTATTACATCTAAGTTTATTCTTTAGTTCTGCAGTCTCTATTACCATGCAGGAAGCACAAACATACAATTTTTGATATTCTGACGTATTTAACCTCATTTATAAAGTAGAATTTGTTACTTTTATACTTACATACTTTTGTACTTATATATATTATATATTCTATATGAGTATGCTTATATACTCTATACTTTTATGATTAGTGAGTCTAAAGTGGCAAAATGTGATGAGTTGTGAACCAAATTACAGTCCTCAATTTCCTCTTGAAAGTGAGTTAAGGACTGCTGGCATATATATAATAGCGCTGATCAACACAGTGTCTCTGACTGAGGGAAATATTACCTATCTCTCTTTATGTTGTCCTCATTCTCAGAGGGGCTGTCACTGTTGTTTTTATCTCCTTTGTACTTTTATCACACACAGGCTGTTTCCCACTCTTTGGGTATTTGTTCTTTGGTCTCTTCGTTATGCCTGAAAACTAGTTCTGCTCAGCTCTCAATATCACACTACTGTTGTGACTTGTAAGTGGGCATTTATGTTTCTATTTAAAGCCTTGGGGACCTGGCTGTTATTTTGTGCTGTCAGTCTGGGGGAGCCTCTGCCATAACGGGCTGAACAGATAGACAAAGACCAGGTAGGACCTGAATTCAGACAGACTGAGAAGTGAAGAAGTGGAAGGTGAATGAATGAAGAGAGGGAAAATGTGGTAATGCTGGAAGTAGGCTGGATACATTTTTGGGCAAGAATGCACAAGCTTTGGTCCAACTCCTGCTGTGGTATGGGTGGTAAGGGCAAAGGAGACTGAAAAGACATATGCTATGTCTTCTCATGCTCAGCTGAAATTACAGCTATAAAAGAGCTGTGTTGTCCTCTGCTGCATCAGCACTGATGCCATGTATCTTACCTGGGTCCAGCTGATTCAAACAAGGTTATGAATCCTACCACTCTCCCCTCATAAACTGCTCATGACCCTATCTCCTCTTAACAGATGCTTGCTCTACATACTCCCAGAGGTGAGTCCATGACCGCTTTCATTTTGTTGACATCTGTACCACATTCTTCTGATCTGTATGTGATGCTCAAATTGACATGCTCCTCATTTGGCAGTTAGAGAAAAATTCAAGTAATGTGCCTGTGCTCCAAAGGGCAGGAAGAAGGGTCTTAGAATCACCTGAAAAGTTCCTGTGCAGGGTGAGCGGAAAGAAGGAGGGAGCAAACAGCTGACAGGGTATGTAAAAAGCCCTCTACTGCTGATTTTATATTCCACTATCTCTGATGTAGAGTAAGTTCAGACTCTGGTGGTCTGTGTTCAACCAATGGCCATTTTTTCTCTTCTAGTGTTCTTGATAGCTGGGACAGAAGTGTGGCTTCAGTAATGTAAGCATCAGAGATCCTCAGTATCTTATTCTCTCTGCAGTTTTTTAGTGCTTCCCTGGGAGTTTGAAAGCTGTGTAACCTTTTGTACACTATTTCTTACACTCCAGCTAGTGGAGGTGAGGGAAACTTAAGCAGCCTTGTCCATAAGTGTCTGTGGAAGACCAGACAGTGCCCCTTGCTATAAGCACTACAAAGCAAAGCCAATCTGCTGTGGTGAAGAGCAGTTCCCAGCTGAAAGGGGTTGCAGCCCTCTGCCCACACTAGTGAGGATCCCCTTGGAAATGAATCGGCCTGGCTGAAAAAGCATTTTACTCTGCTCTTTAAGATTAAGAGTGAAACGATTCATTTTCCCCTAAGACAAGGAGGGCACAGGATTTGGAGAGAGAGGGACCTTGGTCTGGCAACAGGGAACAGGTCTTTTTATTGAGTCTGAGCTTATTTTGTTTGTGCAAAATGAGCAGAGCAAGGGCCATGTGCAGAGAAAACCATCTGTGCTCTAAATACAAACTGCTGTTTGTGTTCCCTGGAGCTAAGGCTGCACAAAGGATAGGCACAGTTGATTCTTTGCTTCTTCCTTATATGCTGCACAAAAGCAAAACTGAGCAGCAGCATTCAGCTGTGCATTGTGGTGGTTGCCCCAGACATTAGGGAAAGGCCTTGGTTCAGTTGTAGCATACATCCTTTACCTTGCACTCTGCCAGTGGCTCACAAAATCCGTGTTGCTTTGATCTAGCTGTCTTGAAATTTTCTGGCCTATAATGATTTCTTGCTATGTTATGGATCTTCCTCAGCTTGATAGTTAATTTGTTGATACTATTTGTCTGGAGTTTAAAAAATTAGCCCACTAATTTATCATTTTAACCCTGATATGCTTATGTTATGAGCTCCTGACTATCTGATAGTACTGCAAATTGTGAGATACTAGAAACAGACTAACTCAAGATAGCTCTAGAGATAAAATCGCACACATCAGTTTCAGAAGCAAAAATCTGTTATCTAAATACTGACTCTAAAGCTACTTTAATGGAATTCTATGGAAATCAAGTGATTGAAAAGGATAAAAAGTACATTTAGGTTGTTAATATTGCTCTCATGTACATGCCCTGAGGAAGGAAAAAAAAGAAGTCTGTGTTAATGAGTCACTACATACAACCAGGTAATTGTCCTTACAGGATGCTATCAGTTTGGGCTTTGTGAGCATTTTGCTAGGGGATATATTTTTTTTCTCTCTGAGGCTTACAATATCAATTCCATACCCATCCACTCTGTGTGTTCTCTACAATCAAACAGAGGGCTCAGACTTAAAGAAGTCATTGTCATAAAATAAATTTTCTGTAATTCACTTGAGTAACAGTTTTCCAAGCATGAACGTCAAGTTATTTGCTTATTGAAACCCAGGAATAAAATGCAATATCAACTTTTCTCAGCTAGAAAGAAATGGCACATGTCCAAAACCTGGAAGTGACTATATGTTGTGAAGTTCAGAAATGGTAAAACTGGAGAACATATATGTATAACATACCCTATTCATATGGTTAGGAATGCAGATTAAGTGATCACTGGATTTGTTCAAAATCAAAAGTTAATTAATCATGTACTGCAAAACCAGGGTGTTTTTTGGTCTCTCTTTTTCTTAGTTTCTTTGATAGCCTGGCACCTGTGTCTATGAATTATTTTATTTTTCTCACTCTGGGTCTTAAGTCTCTACTAAGTATTTACAGAGGTCACAATGTCTGTTCTTTCTGTCTGAGTAAGCCTCATACTTTAAATATTTTCCTTCTACCACTGACTTTTCTCACCCTGGCTGTCTCCAATTAAACCTAGATTCTTTTTGAATTATTATCACTATTCTATTAATTTGGGAAGGAATTGGCCAAAATTAAGTTATAAATAAAATTATGTTGCACTAAAAAACTGATATTCTTTCCTATATGTAAATACATTATTTTTATGCATGCACTCTGGCTATTTAGGGGTCCATGAAATACCATATTTAATAAGAATCTCTTGATGATTCTTCTAGCACAAATACATACCTTGTTTCCCATACACACACACTCATGATAATCATGATTATGTACAGACTGTTAAAATGCTGTTTTAGTTCAGTTAAGTGTAAAGGAACCAACAGTTATTCTGTAGACATCCAGAAAACCTGAATTCTTCCATCTGCCTGATTGAACATATCCACTGGTTCCAAACATTTGGAAGTGAAGCGCAGACCACTTCCAAGCAAGGGAGGGCTTTGGTGTTGATTTAAATAGGAAAAGATTTATAGCCTTTGCTGGAAAGCTTGATGGTAATTAACTACCATAGAGATATGTTTAAATATAGAGACAAAAAAAGTTGTCTCCTACTTTCTTATTAATTGCTCAGAATATCTGACCCTTGAGACTTTTGTTAAAATATATGTATTTAAGGAAAAGTATTTATCTTCTTCTTAGAAATGCTATAGAATCATAGAATAGTTAGGGTTGGAAAGGACTTTAAGATCATCTAGTTCCAACCCCCCTGCCATAAGCAGGCACACCTCACACTAAACCAAGGATTTGTCCAACCTGGCCTTGAACCCCATGAGGGATGGAGCATTCACAACTTCCTTGGGCAACCCATTCCAGTGCCTCACCACCCTAACAGGAAAAAACTTCCTCCTTATATCCAACCTAAGCTTCCCCTGTTTAAGTTTGAACCCATTACCCCTTGTCCTGTCACTACAGTCCCTAATAAATAGTCCCTCCCAAGCAGCTCTATAGGTTCCCTTCAGATGCTGGAAGGCTTTTCTAACCTTTTATGACCAGGTGACCCGCCTGGTGGGATGTGGGAAGGGCTGTGGATGTTGTCTATTTGGATTTCGGCAAGGCCTTTGACACTGTCTCCCATAGCGTACTCCTGGAAAAGCTGGTGGCTCATGGCTTGGACAGGAGCACTCTTTGCTGGGTTGGGAACTGGTGGGATGGCCGTGGCCAGAGAGTGATGGTGAATGGTGTTGCATCCAGCTGGCAGCCGGTCACCAGTGGTGTCCCTCAGGGGTCTGTGCTGGGACAGGTTTTGTTCAATATTTTCATTGATGACATGGATGAGGGTACTGAGTCCTTCATCGGTAAATTTGCAGACGACACCAAGCTGTGAGCTTGTGTCGATCATTTGGAAGGAAGGAGGGCTCTGCAGAGAGACCTGGATAGGTTGGAGAGATGGCCAGAGGCCAATAAGATGAAATTTAATAAGTCTAAGTGCCGAGTCCTGCATTTTGGCCACAAAAACCCTCTGCACTGTTACAAGCTGGGAACAGTGTGGCTGGACAGTGTACAGGCAGAAAGGGACTTGGGGGGTATTGGTGGACTGCCAGCTGAACATGAGCCAGCAGTGTGCCCTGGTGGCCAAGAAGGCCAATGGCATTCTGGCCTGTGTTAGGAATGGTGTGGCCAGCAGAAACAAGGTTTATTCTTCCCCTGTACTCAGCACTGGTGAGGCCGCACCTTGAGTACTGTGCCCAGTTCTGGGCCCCTCAGTTTAAGAAGGATGTGGAAATGATTGAGCGCGTCCAAAGGAGGACAACGAGGCTGGTGAGGGGCTTGGAGCACAAGCCCTATGAAGAGCAGTTGAGAGAACTGGAGTTGTTTAGCCTGGAGAAAAGGAGACTCAGAGGTGACCTTATCACTCTCTACAACTTCTTGAAAGGAGGTTGTAGACAGGTGGGGGTTGGTCTCTTTCACCAGATAGCAACNGTTGAGAGAACTGGAGTTGTTTAGCCTGGAGAAAAGGAGACTCAGAGGTGACCTTATCACTCTCTACAACTTCTTGAAAGGAGGTTGTAGACAGGTGGGGGTTGGTCTCTTTCACCAGGCAGCAACGGACAGAATGAGAGGACACAGTCTCAAACTGTGCCAAGGAAGGTACAGGTTGGATATTAGGAAGAAGTTTTTCATGGAAAGAATAATAAAATATTGGAACAGTTTGCCCAGGGAGGTGGTGGAGTCACCATCCCTGGATGTGTTTAAAAAAAGACTGGATATAGAACTTGATGACATGGTTTAGTGGAGGTGTAGGGCATTGGTTGGACTTGATGATCTTAGAGGTCCCTTCCAACTTGGTGATTCTGTGATAAGGCTGCTATAAGGTCTCCATGTAGCCTTCTCTTCCCCAGGCTGAACAGCCCCAACTCTCTCAGCCTATCTTTATATGGGAGATGCTCCAGTCCCCTGATCATCTTTGTGGCCCTCCTCTGGACTTGTTCCAACAGCTCCATGTCCTTTTTATGTTGACGACACCAGAACTGCACACAATACTCCAGGTGAGGTCTCACAAGAGCAGAGTAGAGGGGCAGGATCACCTCCTTCGAACTGCTGGTCACGCTCCTTTTGATGCAGCCCAGGATACGGTTGGCTTTCTGGGCTGCGAGTGCACACTGTTGGCTCCTGTTCATTTTCTCATCAACCAACACCCTCAAGTCCTTCCCAACCTGTAGCTGTGCCTGGGATTGCTCCAACCCAGGTGTAGGACCTTGCACTTGGCATGGTTAAACTTCATGAGCCCACCTCACAGTGTTTCAAGGTCCCTCTGGATGCCATTCCTTCCCTCCAGCGTATCCACCGAACCACACAGCTTGGTGTCATCGGCAAACTTGCTGAGGGTGCACTCAACCCCAATGTCCATGTCAGCAACAAAGATGTTGAATAAGACGGATCCCAACACCTATCCCTGAGGGAAACCACTTGTTACTCGTCTCCAGCTGGACACTGAGCCATTGACCACAACTCTTTGCGTTTGGCCATCCAACCATTTCTTTATCCACCGAGTGGTCCACCTATCAAATTGATGTCTCTCCAATTTAGGGGCAAGGATGTTGTGTGAAACAGCATCGAACATTTTGCACAAGTCCAGGTAGATGACGTCAATGCCATAATGTCAGGAGGGTTGGAACTAGATGATCTTAAGGTCCTTTCCAACCCTAACTATTCTATGATTCTATGAAATTTGGGTTTAATTACACATACATAACTGCTAAAGATTCTGTAGGTGTTACAGTGTATTCACTGAAGGCAGAATTGCCTGTTTAGCCATGGCAAGTAGTGGCCCATTCTTTCATCAGGGGATTTCTGACACCATTTATTATTTCAGTGCTCTATTTTTACCATGGGCATCTGACTGTATTGAAAGAACAATTTTTTTTTTAATTTTTCTGATGTCTTTATCATGTCCACAAAATGCAGAAGTGCAAGAAAGGCATCACTGTATTAATATGTTTCAGCCTGCAAGAAATAGTCTTACAGTAAGATGTAGGCAACTTTAGTTGTACCCCACATACTTCATTCCTGTAATATTTTGGGGTATATAATTTAACAAGATTTTAGCTCTTTGATCTGAAACTTTTCAGATGACTTACTGTCCAAGTAAAGCTATGAAAATATTTTTTATGTATTCAGCTACTTCAGAGAAAAATAAGGACAGGTCTTTCCATTCCAAAAGAAGTACTTAAAATATAGTGATTTGGAGAAAGATTGTGGAATTCATCTGAGAATGACCTTAGTAAGCCAATCCAGAGGACAAAACCCTAAGAGTGGATCTAATTTATGCCTACAAGACAATTGTCAGACCTTTGAAGATGAAATCCTGAAAAATAACAAAAATATGGGATTACCCCTGGAAAACTTATGGTGAGTACTTCTGTATAAGGAACAGGGCTCAAGTACAGTGCATGGAGAGAGGCACATTGAACTAGTAGGGCAAAGAGAGACTGAGAGCAGCCTGGTGGAGAAGGACTTGGGGGTGGTGGTCGATGAGAAAATGAACATGAGTTGACAGTGTGCGCTTGCAGCCCAGAAAGCCAACTGTATCCTGGGCTGCATCAAAAGGAGCGTGACCAGCAGGTCAAAGGAGGTGATCCTGCCCTTCTACTCTGCTCTTGTGAGACCTCGCTTGGAGTATTGTGTGCAGTTCTGGTGTCCTCAACATAAAAGGGACATGGAGCTGTTGGAACAAGTCCAGAGGAGGGCCACGAAGATGATCAGGGGACTGGAGCATCTCCCATACGAAGACAGGCTGAGAGAGTTGGGGCTGTTCAGCCTGGGGAAGAGAAGGCTACATGGAGACCTCATAGCAGCCTTCCAAGTATCTGAAGGGAGCCTATAGGGCTGCTTGGGAGGGACTCTTCATTAGGGACTGACAGGACAAGGGGTAATGGGTTCAAACTTAAACAGGAGAGGTTTAGATTGGATATAAGGAAGAAATTGTTTCCTGTTAGGGTGGTGAGATGCTGGAATGAGTTGGCCAGGGAGGTTGTGAATGCTCCATCCTTGGCAGTGTTCAAGGCCAGGTTGGATGAAGCCTAGGGTGGCGTGGTTTAGTGTGAGGTGTCCCTGTTTATGGCAGGGGGGTTGGAACTAGATGATCTTAAGGTCCTTTCCAACCCTAACTATTCTATGATTCTATGACTAAACAAGATAGATATGTAATAGCTATTCACTGTGTGAATACCAGACATGGAGTGCGCTAAGGAGTGTAAAGACTCCCTATGGGAAAAAGTAGTATGATAATATAAATAAGAACAAAAGTGTATAGATATAAAAAAGGAACAAATTTGCACAGCACAGCACATATTTTGAATATGGTTTTTTTTTTCAGTTTTAATACTCTTGGTCAATGGCCTTTTTTTCATGACCCTTTAATCTTGCTGGTATTGTAAGCGAGCTCAGCTTGATTAATAGTTACATAGGCTGGCCTTTCCTTTAGTGGAGACAGGAAGATGATTCAGTTTTTGTGCCTGTGACTTTCCTCTCAAAGTGCAAAATCAACACTTTTGGTACCTACAAAAATGTGAACTCACTGTGTCATTCTGTGATATAAAGGAGTGGAGATGGTATCCAGCTGCAGTCAGCATGTATTTGCAATTAGTAAACTTCTTTTAAAGAGGAAGATGTCAGCCTTAATTTAATTTTAGTTTTCTATGTTTTCCCTTTAACAAATATGAATTTAAAAAGGAGCCTAGATTTGCTTTATAATAAAGATCAATAAGCTTTTTAAGTAAGTCATGTAGAAATGAGGTCCTCTTTGCTGTTTGTCAGAACTGAAGGGGAAGTTTTGATCTCTGAGGACTCTCAGAATACTCTGTGGAAGAATTGGTTTGGTAGGACAGCAGCCACAGAGTCACTGTCAAAAAACATTTATTCAAAATGGACTGGAAATTAAATGTCATCTTTGAAATTTATCTACTTTGGGCTTGGGCGTAGTCTAAGAAGAAGTATTCATGGATCCCTTCAGCTCCTTATGCCCATGCCTAATCTGTTCAAAACAACACCAAAATTTGAAAATACCTGAAAATTTACTGCAATAGTGAATACTACCTCATGGCTTGCAAACCCTGGATGAAGTTCTTGGTGAGAATAAAAGAAATGACCATATAAGAAGTGCTTCAAGTTTTACTTTATTCAGTTCATGTAGAAATGCATGCATGTAAAAAGAAAGGCAGAGAAACAATCCTCTATAGCAAAAAAACGTCATCTTGACAAGGGATGGGTAGAGAAAGTCATCATCCTGGCTGGTGGAATTATCTGTGTTTCATGGGGAAAACAAACCAACCAACCAAACAAAATGCTATATATATTGATTTTTTGTCTGCTATGGCTTCAATTTGATAAAATGGAACGTTGCAGCCAGTAATATTTAGCATTTACTTGTCCTCATCATGTTTATCCTTATGGTACAACATTAATTTTTCACTTATTTTTCACAGTTTTTCAGGGTTCATGAAAATATTTTACAAGGACAAATTTGGATAACAGCTGGAGGCAGATTGTTTTGGGAACTGAGACTCAAATTGGCTGAGTTACTAGATAACAAATAGATGTAATCTATGCGGTACTAAAGGATTGCCTTATTAAAATCCCCCACACTGGCACTGATTTTATAAACACCTTTGTTGGGATACATCACACAATACATTAAAAAAGTTGTTAATGAAAAATGAATAGTGCAGTGTCTTTTGGGGAAGCTGAATCAATATGTGTTTTTAATAATTCAGTTTTTTCCTCAAAATATTATTTTCCCCATAGAACACAAAATACGAACATTGCATAATTACCAAACCTCATCTTTTTCTCTTCCTAGAAACACATTCTTTTTATTGCTGCTTACCATCCCCCAATTTTTCTGAAGCTGTGTTAATCTACACTAATACAAGAAAGGCTTGTTTTCTGACATGAAGAAAGGTCTATTTTTTTCTGAAGAATGGCAGACCTGAAAGATTAACCTTAATTTTTTTAGATCGTATAGGTTTTATTTTCTATCTAGAAGATCAGAACAAATACGCTTCCTCTAATTTAGGGGAAAATTAACATCTGATTTGACTTGCATCACACTTTCCTTTTTAAGAGGTCAGATAAAGAGTGAAGAGCATGGATGGTATATCACTGACATTATCATGTACTGATTAATTCTAATTCCCTGACCATTTATTTTTATCTGGTTATCTCTGTCAAAGCTGCCTACTGAAGTATGGAGTTTCCTGTAGATTTGCTTATATTGGTTTGCTATTTGTGATGTGAATATCTTGCCAGGAGAAGCTGCTTTCTGGAAAGCTGAGAAATGTAGATAGATTGTATTGTCTGGGATATCCCATTTGTTGTTTTGCATCTAATTTCTCTAACTGAGCACCTGTCACAATTAGATTTATATTTAGTTTGGTTTCCTAAGGGGGGCGTGGGGGGTGTGTTTGCTTGCTCTTGCTCCCAAAACTCTGGGGAGTTGAGAAGAAACTGGAGATGCTGCTGAGTGGGGTAAGGGGCAGGAGAGATGACTGAGTTACTTCATAGGATGGAGACCTATGCAGTATGGGGAGAAGCTACACTATTTTGATAGCAGAGACAATTTAGGTAACATAAGACAAAACTTGTAGAGAGCAGAGCATACCAGGCAACACAAGAGAGTTCTTCTCTTTCCCTTTCACTGTTGCTCCAGAAAAGGTACTGTGAGTTTCTATACATTCGGATACAGAAATGAGGGTGTATTGAGTTATCCCTATTATTTATGCTTAAAATACTGAAACTGTTTTCTTAGAAATGCAAATATTATACTTCATAGAATCATAGAATAGTTAGGGTTGGAAACGACCTTATGATCATCTAGTTCCAACCCCCCTGCCATAAGCAGGCACACCTCACACTAAACCATGCCACCCTAGGCTTCATCCAACTTGGCCTTGAACACTGCCAGGGATGGAGCACTCATAACCTCCCTGGCCAACCCATTCCAGCATCTCACCACCCTAACAGGAAAGAATTTCTTCCTTATATCCAATCTAAACCTCTCCTGTTTAAGTTTGAACCCATTACCCTTTGTCCTGTCACTACAGTCCCTAATGAAGAGTCCCTCCCCAGCATCCCTATAGGCTCCCTTCAGATACTGGAAGGCTGCTATGAGGTCTCCATGTAGCCTTCTCTTCCCCAGGCTGAACAGCCCCAACTCTCTCAGCCTGTCTTCGTATCGGAGATGCTCCAGTCCCCTGATCATCTTTGTGGCCCTCCTCTGGACTTGTTTCAGCAGCTCCATAAGAAAATTACAGAGCATGAGTCTGAGTTTTCTTTCTTACTCACAACTTCTGAAAATGTTTATATTAGCTATCTGATGCTAGGTAGCCAAAGTACCCAAAATTGAACTTATCATAAGAGGTGCTGAACTCCCTTTGCATTCATTATGAGCCTTCTGCTAATTGTTCTGAAGACTGGCCGTGTAATTCAGATGTCAAGGTGAAGGTGCTCAGTTCCAAAACCTGTGGCCTTAGTATCTCAGCTTTTAAAACTAAAAAATGACAGTGTTTTTCACAGCTGATACAAACCACAAGGTGTCCTTAATATATATTCAGTTGCATTTAGAGACAAGTTGCCAAAGAAATAATAAGTATTGTTGATTGTTTGCACCAAAGAAATCTGAGTTTTGCAGTGGTTTTTTTCTGTTGAAGTAAGAGAGCAATACTGGTAATCAGATGCTTGACCAAGATGTTCTTTCTCTCACAGTTAGAAGGAGTAACTCACTGAAAATTAAGATTTTTTTAATTTTAAAATTTTCTTGTTAAAACAACTTGTGGGATTCCTAACTGTAGGAAGTGATGTGCCCTTAAACATTACCAGCAAATAATTGTTCAGGAGGTTTTCAATTTTGAAACACTGTAGGAATGTTGTTAGTATTGTTTGGTTTCTACTTCTCCTGGAAAACTTGAATTTGACAAAATAGAAGAGATGTTGCTTCTTTCCTTCATTGTTTTCATTGTCAGGTTTGGCCAATCTCTAAATCAAAGGACATTTTCAGTAACATGTTACTAGACAAATGTCTGCTCAGTGGGACTCCCTTCAGTAATTGTGAAGTGCAAGGTTCCTGTTTATGCACAAGTTGAGCATGGAGCTTTCTCAGCTACTGTGATAAGCTGGGCCAATGAGCCTCACCACACTCCTGATGAAGGGTCACTGTCGAGAAGCAAGTAGAGTGCTTTGGATTTACAGCTTGTGCTCAGGGTGATGACAGTTCATTACTGATCCAATACATCTTCTGTCCTGCAGATCAAGCCAGGGAGTGCAGCTGTCTTTCCTGAATGGAGAAGTACAGACTGAAACTCTAGCGGCCACCAATCACAGCAGAAACAGCTGCTGCTGTAAATTTTTTATTGACGTTTGTTGCAGGTACACTCACATTTTGCTCAGGTGACTGAGCTGACTTCCTGTCATGCTGAAGCACAGTAGCATGGCCTCTGAATTCCTCAGATTGTCAGCATTTGAGGACAGACTTCCTTGCTCTGGGGTAAAAGGGAGAGGCATGCATGCACTTGTTATAACAATTCTGTCAGATGATGGATGCACTTTAAAGAGATTGTAATAGAAGTGCTAGAGAGTGCCTCCAGTTATGACTGTCTGCTTAAAAATTACATTTATCATAAAAAACATTAATAGTCCATACCTCCTGACCTATTCAAGCCCATAATGATCCATTCTATTATATATACCTCTCTCTAACACAAAGACTCTATTATTCTTCCAAATAGAAATGACATCTTGTTTACATAGTTCAGATGTTAGAAAAGCCAGACTACTTTTTCACAGTTTAACAGCTTAAAGAAAGAGCAGTTATATAAAAAGTTGTGAAGATGCAATTTGTCTCCCTGAAGTGCATAAGAAATGTTGATACTTGGTGGAAATTTGTTTCTTATTTTCTAGGAACAAAGTTTTGTAAACAATTAAGCATGCAGAAAGTAAAAAGAGCAAGCTTTGCCCTACCGCATGAAAAAGTACAGAACCTGGGAAAGACCAGTTTCTCCCTGGTTATTGCGGATGAAAACCTGCCACAGCAACTCATGAATGCAAGAGAATTTCAGGCCTTTTCCAGTTAACAACTTAAAGGCCTATGTCTAATTTGCATAGAAATTGCAGAATGCTATAATTACCATTGCATTTTTCTTTAATTTAGATGTGCCTGACAAAGGCAAATAGGGATCATTTAGCAGGCTTTCACAAACCTGTGAAGAGTCTGTCAACCTTATGTATGACCTTGGGCAGCAAAGAGAGGTGATTTTTTTATTAAGGCTGACACCCCACATTCCTTTATGGCCATAAATACTCTGCATTTACACAGGTTTCAAGGTATGTCAGTGGAAGTGTGTAATCTTTGGATCAAAAAAAGATGCAAAAAGGTATAAAGCTTGAAGAGCTTTATAGAAAGTTATGGCTTTATAGAAAGTTAGTTAATTAACAGCAATATACCAGTGTTTTTAAGGGAATGATGTTGCAACATCACCTTTTGATGGGTGATATTATTATTGATAGGTGAAGATATTAAGGTAAGCATGAAGTTTTACTAATTGGTGTATGTGAACCACATGTATTATAGTCCCTTTTCTCTTTACATGTATGTGGTGTTATGCATATACAATGGGGGAGAGAGTAAATTTAGCAGAGAGGCATTTTCTGAGGATGGCTTTTAGAAGCTGTCCAGAATTTGAAATATACAAAGTGTCTTGGAAAACGTTGCCTTCAGACACAGGAGGTGAGAAGATAAAAGTGGTATAATGCATGTGATTTAACCGTGTCTGTGAAATTTATTCTCAGGATAAATTTCAAAGTTGTGAATATATATGCAACAAATACATGATCTTACAAAGCACTGTCTTTTTAACACAGTGCATAAAATAGTGTCTGGAATATGTTTCCACTGGACATCATCAAAATAATACTTGTACTGGATTTAGGAAAATGGCAGATTTCTATTACCAGCAATATTATTCAGACTAAAAGAAAATCAAGCCTCACATTTCAGGGCATAAACTGAGACCTCATGAAAAGTCTTACTGCAGTAATCTATAATGCTGACTAGATTAACAGTGTGGACAGGGAGTGTTATCTTCCTCCCCAGTATGAAGTGTCCCTTTGCTGGGGACAGGTAGTATACTTACTGTTCCGATTGCCACCCAAGATCTTATGGGGCAGATGCATATGCCTTCCAATAGTGCCTCTGACTTCCACTTCTCTGCTGTACTTTTTAATTTTGAACTATTTGCCCTTTAAGCCATACTTTGTTGATCTCCATGTTTTAGCATTGTTTTGCTGCAAATTGTATTGATCTTTAAAGTTTTCTGGAATCTGTGAAATAATGTTACAAGTCTAACTTCTGTTCGATTTATGTTCTTGTCATACAGAACTGTCTCCTATCAGACTGCAAGTAGGAGAAATTAGAAAGAATGAAACAGCAGAAAAAAATGAAGTGGAATAAAAATCTAAGAAATGTATGAAACAATCATGGGCTACTCAAAGTTCATAAAACCACGAGGACATTTCAACAATGCAGCCTTTATGATGAGACTGCTTCATGTGTCTTCTCCCATTTTCTTTCATTTCCATAATGCTGAAGTAGTGATCAGTTCCTAAAATAGCAAAGTCAAGCGTAATCAGTGTTTGGGCAAAAGACCTCTTAAGCACTGCTGCATGGAATACAGTAATGGAGTATATTTATTCTCATGAGACCTTGAGCTAGTATTAATGTGATTCATATTGCTTATGTCTGGTGTTTTGATTTTAGATGCATTATTGATGACTCACCATTTTCTGCTGCATTTTTTTATATATTTTTCATTTGTTTTTTCAGAACAGAGGTTAGTCCTGCTGTTCTGGCAAAATTATGATTTGCAGTTATATAGTTCTTGGCTTGATTTTCGTGGGCTGAAGTGATTGACATTGGTATCCACTTTCTGTTGTGGAATATTGAGAACCTCTGTGTTCCCCTGCTGTTGTGGATGGGTATACAGCATAGAAGAATTTAATTCAGACACAACTAAACTTAAGTTACTCAAATCTTTGCTACAAATTCTTGTAGAAGAGTACAGTGAATTTTAATTTTGCTTTTCCCTTCTATTATGGCTGTATGATTTATAACACTTTGTTTGCCAGCAGCTTCTCCCATTGCAGTGCAGATTATTGAAATTAAGTATAATTGAGAAGTGGAATATGAAAAATTAGAAGGGGAAAGTTGCTTGTAAGCAAACAAAAATCTGATCTTCCAACACTTTGCACTGTCTCATCTAGCTCGTGTCAGCACTGTTTTTAGTATGATTCGCCTCAGCGTTGTGAACTGGCCTTGGTCCTGAACTTGAAAAAGTTGATGGATTTGACTTGGGCTCAGTTGAGTTAAAAGACTTTCGTAAGGAAAAATAGGATAATGACCTAATTTAAATATAACTTCCCTGCATAACACAGCTGCAGATGAAAATGTATGAATATATTAGCCTGGTAGAGGTGATAACAAGGAGTGATGTAAGGAGAAGGAATGACGTATAATGAAAGTTAGAATAGTTGCTTATTCTAACTGCAAAAGAAAAATCTCATGTAAAATTCATCTTTTGCTGCTCAAATCCCTCTGAAGAAATAATTGTAACGATAACTGTGAATACTGTGTTCATAAGTAATTTACTTAAAGGAAAATTATCAAAAGCACACATATATGACACATGGTCTCCTGTTTTCTCCTAGTGTACTTTGCCTGTGACTGAGTGGTGTTCTCTGAAACAGGTAAATTCTTTATCTTCATAGAATCATAGAATCATAGAATAGTTAGGGTTGGAAACGACCTTATGATCATCTAGTTCCAACCCCCCTGCCATAAGCAGGCACACCTCACACTAAACCATGCCACCCTAGGCTTCATCCAACCTGGCCTTGAACACTGCCAAGGATGGAGCACTCATAACCTCCCTGGCCAACCCATTCCAGCATCTCACCACCCTAACAGGAAACAATTTCTTCCTTATATCCAATCTAAACCTCTCCTGTTTAAGTTTGAACCCATTACCCCTTGTCCTGTCAGTCCCTAATGAAGAGTCCCTCCCCAGCATCCCTGTAGGCTCCCTTCAGATACTGGGAGGCTGCTATGAGGTCTCCACACAGCTTTCTCTTCCCCAGGCTGAACAGTCCCAACTTTCTCAGCCTGTCTTCGTATGGGAGATGCTCCAGTCCCCTGATCATCCTCGTGGCCCTCCTCTGGACTTGTTCCAACAGCTCCATNTCTCTTCCCCGAACAGTCCCAACTTTCTCAGCCTGTCTTCGTATGGGAGATGCTCCAGTCCCCTGATCATCTTTGTGGCCCTCCTCTGGACTTGTTCCAACAGCTCCATGTCCTTTATGCTGTACCTTGTGTACTATTAGTGCTACTCAATAGAGTGTGTGTTCTTACCAGCATGTGAAAGCACACCATTCATGCTTCCGGTATCTTATGAACTAGGAAATAGATTCCATATATTTTTATCACCAGCTGAAAAACCTGACAAGAATTGATTTCCACAATACTGTAGTTTGCCACCTCCTTTGTAAGCAGATTATTGTGCAAGTGCAAGCAGGAGAAACTAAGAAGAATGAAATGGAGCAGAAGAAAAACAAAGTAGAATAAAAAGCTAAGATATGTATGAAACAATCATGGGCTACTCAAAGTTCACAAAGCCATGAGAACATTACAATACAGCTTTTATGGTGAGACTGCTCCATGTGTCTTCTCTTATTTTCTTTCATATTTTCTTCTGTTGCAGGAACCATTAGTAAAAAATTGATATAGTAAATTAAATACACACAAAACCAGCTTTGTCATTCATACTGGCCTGGCTTCTTTGATTTGAACAAATGGATGTAGACAGGATGTGGGGGAATAAAAATCACATTAGAGTTAAGTGCACAGATACATTGTGGAATATGTGTACTGTGTACAGAGCATTTATTAGAGGCTTACTTCACCTTTGGTTTCATCAGTTAAAGTTTTACAATATGGGTGATTTTAGTCTAGAGTTTTGGAGAAAATTTGGCTCTGGTCTGGTTATAGTTGCAAAACAGCTTTGCCAAGCTACAGAAATGTATGTGTAGAATTGTATGTGAAACATGTAAATAATTATTTTATTTCAGGTGTCATTCCAGCAACTGAAAATTTTGGTTGTTGCAGAGCACTGGTGTACAAAACCTGACATACTTGTGGTAGTTTCTGAGGTGAGTTTCTTTCCATAGCTATGAAAATAAAGACTGAGGTTTTAATTTAGCTTGCTATTGGTAACGGAATACCAAGTGCATTTTTTTACTGAAGAGGAGAGATACCAGCAGGAGGGTAAGCAATGTATCACTGTTACGGTTTTGAAAATAGACATCCTCTGATTTCACATATTGTATAGTTTTCTTTGCTTAAGGCACATTATACTTACTCTTAGAATGTGTTTGCCTATTTGCGTTTGCAAATAATGCTTTTTCAGTGTGAATGTAACATTTTTGTTGTAGGACAGCTATGATGTTGAGTCAAGACCCCTCTGAGGAGGAGGCTTCTGTGTGCTGCTGCAGAAAAATTTACTGCATTTACTCTTTTGTTGTTCTCAGTATAAATTAGCTTGCTTTGAATGTGCATGTCTTCTTTTTGAGTTGTAGAGATTTCAAGAAAAGGTAAAAATTATCCCCCTCAAATATTGATCTAGGTTTTACAATCCTTAAATAAACTATGTTCATGGAAGAAGAGAAGTCATACTAAATATCTTTACACAGAAGATAAGGAGCATAATGACTTAAATATTATCTCTCTGAAATTAGTTTTGTTCCTTTGGAGAGAGGTTAATCAGATTTTCTGGCCAGAGAATTTAGGAACTTTCAGAAATGTTAGCTGTCTCTGGTATCATACAGGACCGCTCACTAAATTATACTCTGGGGTCTTCTGTCACAGGAATCTTTAGTAAAGAACTGATATAGTAAATTAAATATAAGGAAGAAATTCTTGACTGTTAGGGTGGTGAGGCACTGGAATAAGTTGCCCAAGGAAGTTGTGAGTGCTCCATCCCTGGCAGTGTTTAAGACCAGGTTGAATGAAGCCTTGGGTGGCATGGTTTAGTGTGAGGTGTCCCTGCTGATGGCAGGGGGGTTGGAACTAGGTGATAGTGAGGTCCTTTCCAACCCTAACTATTCTATGATTGTATATACACAAAACCAGCATTGTCGTTCATCTTGCCATGGCTACTTTGATTTACACAAATGGATGTAGAAGCATGAATAAGCTTTGTACAATTGTAAATGATGGCCTGGGGTGCAAATTCTGAAAAATTTAATAATGTAATCATGTAGCAGAGTAGAATCATAGAATATATGAAGTATATATGAAGTATGTAAAACTCAAAAAAAATCCCCATCTTTTTGAGCTATTAAGTTTGAAATATATTTTTGTCAGATCTGCCTTTTAGATTTTCTGTACCTCAGTGAAAATGAAGAGAACAACTCCGAGGTAACAATACTTACAGGGAGAAATATATTAAAACTTACAGAACTTTTTTAACTGAAACATTAAGGAAAGTTCAAATAATCTGCAGAGTCCTCCAACAGTAATAAGATTGTGTTCAGAGTAGGCTAATAACATTTAAATCTTTTTCAATTGTGAAAACTAAGAAACCTTGACAGGCTGAAAGTATTGTGATCCTGGGGAAATGAAGAAAATCTGTGAAAAATAAAATCAAAGACACGAAAAGATGTTACTGTGCAAGAAGAAAGACCATATTGTTATCTACAGATGGAGTTTTATTCAGATAACTTTTGTTTTTATTATTTTTTTATATAAAATAACAACCTAATTTCAGATGGGAGATTGTTCTATGTTTTGGCTAAATTAAAAAAAAAAGAAAACAAACAAAATAAAACAAAACAAAACAAAAAAACCAAGCTGCAAAGATAGCAAAAGTGAATAGTTTCAATTTAAAAAAAATAAAATTCTATCTTTGCTTCAAGTGTCTTCTAGTCTTATTGCATACACAAAGAGAAGAAATGCTGCAATCTAGTGAGGCTGTCTTTGATATAAATGTTTCGTATTTTTTTCCATCATTGTTAATAGCCGACCTCAGCTTTGGTTACTGACTTGCTTGTCTTCTGTTGCTTTAGGTAAAATGGCAGAGAACACTGTTATGATACATGTTGAAAAACATGGCATTCTGGTCTGGGTATGATCTTGATGATCAGATTCTACCTATGGCTTCCACAGTAGGTGTTCCAGCTGACTTCCCTTCTACCTCATTATTCAAGGAAAAATGTCATTTGGAGGTTCTTTGATAACACTTAAAGGATGATTAAGTCTTCCCTGGTCACTGAGATGATGATCTCTGCCAGACAAATACTGACTTTCACAGTCAGTTAGAAATACTTGTATTAGTTCCAGTTGCTTGTTCATGTTTTCTCCAGCAAACAGGCCCCTTTAAACATCTGCTGAAAGTGTTTCTTTCAAGAATGAATGCAAGCATGAAGTCATGATACGGTTTTGAAAAGCCTTACAGATGTTAATCAATACACTACCAAAATAAAGAAGAGTTTGATCCTCTCCTGTTTATCCTTTACCCCATCTTCTCCATCCCAGCAAATGTTTTGGCCCATGAAAGCTACATCAGAGGGCGTTCTACCATGGTTGCTTGGGTCAGTGTGTGGGAAGGTGATTATTCTAAGTTTTAGAGAACATATGCATATACTCTACCCTGGCCAGGCAAAGCAAAAAAAAGTGTGGACTATATCCAGCTCCTTGAAAAGGAGGCTTTCATGGTACAGTAATCTCACAATGAGAAAATATGATTAGAGAAAGCCATTTCCTTGGAGCAATCATTGTTTGTATCATTGCAATGTCAGACAGTCAAGTTTCTCTTAATAACATTCTCCTTCACAGTGCAGCTGCTGTTTCTGCCTGCTCCTTCCAACATCATTCTGCATTTGTGAGATCATCTATTCCTCTAGATACAAATGTGACAACATAGAGCACTGGGTTATTCAGTAATTTACTGATTGCATTTTAAGGGATAAAATGTGTCCTAGGCATCTCCTACATAACTGACTGCCTAAGTACCCATGCCTCCTCACATTTTTTGATTACATAGTGCTTCCTCCAGATTTCAGAAGAAAATTGTAATGCTGTATAAAAATATGTGACTAATAAAAGTGACTAATAACAAAAAATAGGCTTACATTATTTAGAGAATATTTAGTAATTTAGTCACAAAGCACTAAACCCACTTCTCTGTGAGTCCTTGACAGATACACTACAGATAAACAGTGTGTAGTTGCTGTGTTAAAGCAGCATGAAACTCTTGGTGTGAATAAATTACCTACTCATGAGAAGGCAGTTCATGGTGATCAGAAGGTATTGTAACCAGAGAACAGTTTATTATACCTTTAAGCTTTAAATTAAGCACATCCAGAGCAAGTTTATATCTTTCCAGATACTTGCTTCCTTGATGACATAGCAGACTGGCTCTATCTGCTAAGAGGTGAAGTGACCCAGTGCTATGCCTGGGTATTAACTACAGTAACTGCCTCCTGAGCTGTGTGAATTAAAGAGGCATATTAAGCATGTAAAAGCTGCTTCATTTTGTCTCACTTTCTAAAATTCATAGAAGTTAAACCATATTCATATATTAACTTATATGTTGTTATTTCACCAAAGAAATGCTAAAATAAGCTATAATAAAGCTTAAGTTTTATGATATTTTAAAATGTTCTTATTTCATGCATTATTTTTAAGCACCATATCTTTTTCCCTGGAATACCTTGTTGGAAAAAAAGTTCTATGGTTAGCTGTTACATGGCAAGAAGGAAAGTGTTCTTTTGGACTTTTGTGAACTTGTATGAGGATGAAATACAAACTGGCCCTGGGGAGGGAGGTAATCAATGTGCTTGTAGGTTTCTGCTCTTAGTAATTTATTTAGTCATCTTAGTTTTAGTCAAACCAGTTTCCAAATAATAAATCTCTGTATAAGCAATAAGACACTGTTAGCACTTTTGGAATGTGATTTGTTCCTGGTTTGTGAACAGAAGTTTGAAGGAGGTGATCCTGCCCCTCTGCTCTTGTGAAACCCCAGTTGGTGTATTGTGTACAGTTCTGGTGTCCTCAACATAAAAAGGACGTGGAACTGTTGAAACAAGTCTAGAGGAGGGCCACGAGGATGATCAGGGAACTGGAGCACCTCCCCATGAAGGCAGGCTGAGAAAGTTGGGCTGTTCAGCCTGGAGAAGAGAAGGCTGCGTGGAGACCCCATAGCAGCCTTGCAGTATCTGAGGGTGTCCTACACAGGTTGGTTGCTAATGGACTGGATACTTTGACAAGTTTTCTTTAAATAAATCTCCATTTCAGTGCAATTTAAAGAATGGAGGCCTCAATCTTTGGAGAGTGTACTTCATAAGGAGCCCTGGGATCTTATCAGGTGCATATACATTAGAGACTTTGTGAGCTGGAGGTGTGCCCGTCAGGTGTGGATTTATCTCATGTCTGTAGTTGGAGTTTTGATGTACACACCCAGGCATATCACTGCTGTTCTCAGTGTAGTTTCTCTTCTGATGGAAGCAAGCTTGAACTCACACTTGAGGGTATTGCCTAGAGAAACTCACTGGCAATCTGGACACAAGGTACTGTAGCATTGAACTACACATGTTCAGGACATGCCTAAGGTTGATAAATTAATTTAACTTTGTCACTGGTAAACATGCCATGTGGGCTTGCAAGCCTCTAACTGCACAGTGTGTGGAAATCAAACCTCCGTGTGTTTGTTTTCCCTCTTTTTACTGCACCAGTGGGAATGCAAATATCCCTGAAGTACTTAAGGTCAGTGTGATCTGAAGGACTAGAATGCAGAACAAAGAGCTCTGTTTCCCCTGTATTTTATAAAGTTGCTGAACTCTGTGCTTAGCTCTGGTTTTCATATTTCAAGACAAAAGTGGGAGGTTTTGAAGAGAACCTGCATGAACCTGCATAAATGATCAGTAAGATTACCAATCTAGACAGTATACCTTTAAAGTAACAGACCACATGACAGGGAAATTTCAGTCGTGATTTGGTCACAGCACATACAGGCCATTCTGGATGGTTAAAAGAAAATGGTTAAGAGAAAAAGAAATGGTTAAGAGAAGTCTCTTTGGTGTCATACACAGAGACAAGTGTAATAAGATCCAGTGTGGAAGCTGAAATGAGACAAATTCAGAGAATGCACTTATCTAAGAAGCTAATTAGCCATTTTGGAGCAGCTCACACAGGTTTTCAATGGCTTCTTTGTTGCTGCAAATTTTGAAATTAAGATCAAAGCACAGCAACTAGATTTGACACCAGGATAATTCAGGGAAAAGTTAAGTTTTAGGTGGAAGACCAAAATACATGATAACATTGTCCCCCTCTGGTTTTTGAATCTATTGATCTTAATAAAGAATAGCTGATCCAGTACAAGTGTAATATGTTTGTACTTGTAAAGTGAGCTCTGCTTATGGCTAGCTAGAGTGGAAATAATGTCTTTCTATTTCTATATCTTGCACTTCCCATGGGAACATGAAGTTTGTAAGTGATTCAGTCAGTTCTTGTGACTGTCTGACTACCTGACACATGCCAGGATGGGGAATGAAATGTGACTCAGTAATACCTTTCTATAGACTAGAAATGGACAGATCCAAGGTCCATTATAAGCTGGCTGGAGTTATTCCTAAAACACTGTTCTTTGGCTGAATGCTCCATCTGTAGTTCCCAGTGAAGTGCAAATACTTCTATAGTGAAGAGAGGACAGGGTCAGTGTCAGACCACCAGCAAGGAGGAATGTCTCTAGCAGCAAGTTTTGGGTAGACTACAGGCCACACTCTGTTCCTCTACCTCCTATTGTAGCTGTCTAATCAAAACAAAAGCAATATATAACATAGATATAGCATATATATAACATAGATAGCATATATAGCATAGAGGTGTGATGATTCTATGATAGCTAGACCTCCCAGTTTCAAAACAAGTTTAGAATAGGTAAACTGGTAGCTGGAGGAAGCTGAAATGACAATTCAGCGTGTATGCACTGCAGTGATACACAGTGCTCTAGTCAGCAAAGGTTATAGCAACTTCAAATATAAATTAATTTTTTCAGCAGTGTTCTACAGTGATCCTTCAACAACACTTGAATTATGATGAATGAACTCATGTTCCTGAGAAGTCTAAGTTGGAAAAGCTGGCATCACTAGTCACTAATCTTATTAGGCTGAGAAGAAAAGCAATATGTGCAGATGAAATTTAGCTGTTTGACCCAAGTGAGATTGGCTGGGAGGGGGATTAATTGAAGAAGGTGCCCTTGAAATCGATAGGACATTGAAATGAAATTATCTGGCAACATATGGCAAAAAATAGCCCTTATGAGGTAACTGTTCATTTACATTAACCCTAGTTTGAAGCCTGGTGTTGAAATCCAGTCTGTCAAAGTAAGAATTAGAGGAATCCAGAGGTCATGTTAGAAAATGAAAATTTAGGATTTTTCTACATGAGAGGTTCAACTTGGCAGCTTAGCTGGTAAGTAAAATTGGGGATTGTATATTGGGAATGTATATAGAAAATGAAGCATTTTTTCATTAACCTGGTTAGAGCAAAGTCAGTCTGAGAAAAAATTAATAACGTGTCATTCTTGTTGGCACTGGATGAACCAAAGGTTTCATTATTTTTAAAGTGAGAGAATTGTTAAAATATGAGTTTAATAAAAATGGGATTTATTTTACCAAAATTGTAAGCAATTATGTAAATAAGTTTACAAGGGACTAGGCAATTAAAATATGTCCATGGATAAGTAGACTATACAGTAAATACAGTATGTTGAACTTCAGGAAAATAAAAGGCTGTTGTTTATTCCTTGCAGAACTGGGAATTAAGTACTTCACTTCAGAGCAGGATAGTTAAGCCAGAAGAAAAATATGTCTTCAGTTTGATAAGAAGGTAGGTTGGTTTATTATCACTCAAATACCAGTTCTCAATAAAAATTCCCTTTATTTTGTTTGCATTTTCTAATGAACACCATTAATCTGAGACACACTTCTGAGGCCACATACAATGTAGTATCCTCTAAAAGACAGGTTGGTTTTTTCCCTACTATTAAGAAATAGGTCTTAAAACCAGACCATTTGTGATCTCTTTCTGCCTCTGCCATGTGACATGTAATTATACCCAAGTCTAATGTGACTTGTAATTGTGATCAAATTGTGATCAAATTTACAAATTTAGACCTTTTTAGACTGGTGAGAGCTCCCATTGTAGGGTAGAGGACAATAAGCAGAATCTAAACTAGCTGCTGTTACCAAAAATGGAGCAAACCCACATACTAGCACATGCTGGCAATCACTTTCCTATTTTGTTTGAAGACTGTGACTGAATTACATTTTTGAAACATGGGACATACCACAAAAGTTGCCAGTCATCCCATATTCTCTGCTTTTTGACTATGGGATTAAGAGCTAGCTATTTTTTTTTAATTATATACTATATCAGAAGCAAGGCGAATATGCAGATTATTACTGTGCAGACGTGAATTTTGCTGTGCTTTGTTTTCAGTCTGATTTGCAAAGCACTGGACTCTAGAATCATATTGTCATCTGGAGAACTTACTTAATTTTGAATTCAACCTGTTGTGTAATAAAAGGAATTTTTACCTGGGCCCTCAGGACCTTCATCAGTGCTGCTTTGTTCACCAGCCAGAAATGGCAATGCCTTGATTTTTTGCTGCCTGAGTGTGACTTTTCAGGGGTGACAGTTATGAAATGCATAGTTCCATTAATAATTGAGTAAATCTGATATAGAGGCTGCTGAGATAAATTATTCACGGAGTTTACAGTCCAATTATTTATGGACATTGCAGTTATAATCAAGTGTGCACAAATGGCACTTTGAATGTGAACTCAGAGCCTGGTATGCCTTGGATTAATCTTTGATTCAGTTTGGAAGTACATGCTGGCTTTTAGCTTAGGCATCACTGTAGATGTGTAGATTAAGAAAAATTTGCTGTTTACCCTATTTGTGCTGAATTAATTATGACAATATGCCATGGCTTTGACCTAAAAGAACTAAATAATTTAAAACTTCTGTAGCCATACAAACAATAGTTGCACAGGAAGAATTTCTAGTTTATCTATCTGTTATGCTACCACCTGCCAACCAGATAGCATGTTTTGTAATTGCAGTCCAAACAGTCTGAGAATTTTGATCAGAGTCAACCAATTATATTATTCTCTGCTCTCCATATGTATTGTTACAAGATGATAGTACCTGTAGATATTTTGGGAAGATTTGTAAGGCTTCGCCTGAATGATTCTTTCATTTTTGGAGAAAAGTCCTATTGAGTGCAATAGGACTGGAGATGTTCCTTTAATTTTGATTTTAGTGGCATGGGATTTCAGCCTACAGTTAATTACCAGAGGAATTTAGAGTGGGTAAATAAGAAACAATGAAGGAAAACCATATTGTGTTTAAAAATCATAATATAGAGACAAAAATATTTAACTGCTAAATCACTTTATACATGTATGTTTAAATGTAAAGGACAGGACTTCGTTCATATTGATGTAAATCTAAAAATTTTGATTTATGAAAGGCCATAAATCAGACCTCACTGACACCTGACTATCTGCTTGGAAAACTCTTTTGAAGTGGCAAAGGCAAGTTATCTGGGAGAACACATGAAATGTTGAAAGGTTACATATGCTTTAATATGTTACCTTTTATAAAGACTTCCTTGCTAGTGATTTATTTGATCTGTAGATTTATTTCATTATGTATAAGATTTTTAGCAGCTAAGAAATAACAAAGGCATTGTTCCCAATCAGCTGATCTTTATTTGTTGCTACCACTCATTAATGCTTGTTAGCAGAGTAAGACTGTATGTGCTCCATGGATTAAGCCATTTAGTATTTTGCCTTTATTTCTTTCCTCTTTTTTTTTTTTTTTTTTTTTTTTTTTTTTTTTTTTTTTTTTTTTTTTTTTTTTTTTTTTTTTTTTTTTTTTTTTTTTTTTTTTTTTTTTTTTTTTTTTTTTTTTTTTTTTTTTTTTTTATTTTACAAGTGATTTAATTGCCTGCAGCAAAATGTTTTCTTCCTTCACTAACATGCAGTGAGTGGCTGAGATGGAGATACTGATGTGCAGACAACCCCAGTGCCAGCTTCTGCTGAGAAAGCAGGCATCAGCCAGGTGGGCAAGTGTCAGCTCTGGCTGCTCCTTAGCAGTCTGATGCCTGAAGTTGATGACGTGCTGTCTTCTGACTTCCTTCTCTTTTTTTTTTTTCTGAGAGCTTTTTACCTTGGCATGTTAGTATATTACCCATGAGTTTCTACTACCTATTCAGAAATTTTGCTATTGCAGGATTAAGCAAAGATTTCATTCTCTGAACATATAAATTGTCATGCTTTTAAGATCTTAAATGCATTTTAAAAATACTGTAGGCAAGGTTTAACATTTTTTCATTATTTGTTTATATCCTTTGTTGAACATGCGAAGAGCCGTTTTAAGGCTGACTAAAAGACAAGTTAAATTTACAGCTTTGAAACAAGTTTCTAAAAAAGGCTCTAAGCCTTTTACCACTGAAATGTTTGTTCAGATTCATTCTGCATGAGTAGTTAACAAAATTCACTGTGAGGTGATTATCCTTTGGTGGCTTCTGTGAAATGTGTCTGGGTTTTGTGGCTACTCCCTTGAGTAATTATTGTCCTACATGGCTATGATGAACCAATTTTTTTAATGGTGCCAATCAAGTCTTAGAATGAAAGTCATTGATTGTTTTGTAGCTACTTTCTTTGCAGATGCCCTCAGTCAATACATACTTGGTATAATCTCTGTTCCTTTCTCTTGCACTTCTTAAAACAGTGAAAAAGTCACAGTTGAGTACTTGAAAAAAACATCTGTGTAAAATAGAAGAGCTGTTGATGAGGTTTATTAGCATTAAATCTGTAAGGGCCAGAGCACATACAGGTAAACATGTATATAAATAGAAGCAAAGAAAATTGCTAGTGATATATATTCTGTGAATTAAATGGGTCAGTTTTCCAGTGTATAGTATCCTGTGGAGTGAATATACCTGGCCCTTTTCACTCCTTTCGGAAATACTTTGATGTATGTATTTTGACATACTAGGCTGCAGTCTCAAGAGAAGTGTTAAGGTCATATTTGACACTCCACTGTGTATGTTCAAGGACCCCATTTATGATTCTGGTTGACCAGTTCAAACTGTGTTTTTTGACAGCTTGGCACTAATGCAGGCTATATGTCACGAACAGCTGAGGCAGCTCTGTGAAGTGACAACCATCTGCAGCTTACTGCTTTTTTCAAAGTGGCAGCCTTGTTGTCCTCCTTCTTTGAGTATTTCATTCAGTTCTCCTTCTCTGTTGTCAATTAAGATGAATAACAATAGCAGCATTTTGCTTTCAAGCCTCCTTGCCATGATTTTTCTGGATAATGATCATACGTTGCTGTGTTCATGAGAGGTTTGATGCCAACTAGGCAGAGAACACTCAAGAGCAAAGCTGTTGTTCTTTCTGCAATTAACCAGCAGAGACAGAACAAACAATTAATTAGGCACAGTCATGTCAGAAGCAAAGTGGTGGTAGGCTTCTTGGATCATGTTTTTGATCAACTTTTATAACAGAAAATTGTCATCAAGTCACAATAGCTTTGTGTCACACTTGCCTGGTGCTATGAACCACAAAGCAGACCCTTAAATCCCATAGCTGAGGCAATTCCATAGATGCCCCTTAAACACTAACCATCTGACATCATTTAGTGGGACATGGTTCTCTTGATGTTGCTTCTTATTTTATTGTTCATTTGTATCATTGGCTTCTCTTGTTAGGTATTTTATTTCATGCTCACATACACATCTGCTATTGGGCAGAAATCTCCACTAGGAGCTGGTATGGTTTGGCAGCAGTAACAATCATTTAGTACTCAGGCAAAAACCTAGGCATAAATTTTTAGTTTTGTCAAAGCTGGGGTTCAAAATTGAACCACAAATTATTCTCTGACAATTGAGAAGACAATGTTATTTATCAGCCCATTTGAAGAATAGAGAAGACAGGAAGGTGCAAAAAGTGAACCTGTCATTTGTCAGTAATGTTAACACCCAAATTTCCTTTTTGATGCTTGGGGTTGATGAGCTTCAGAACATTTGCATATGACTTCTGTGGGAGAGCCTCTTTTGTTTGTCTGAAAATTTTTAACTATTTGTCTTAAATAACCTTATGGAGATTTGTAAGTATCAATGTCTAGTAATCAAAATTTACCACTGAATAAATGTTAATGACTTTATATGTCTCTTTGTAACAGATGATAGTTAATTTGCTTCTAGTCATGTAACTTGGCACACATGAAGTAGAGAACAATTCGTATCATCTGCTTTTTGTTCCATTAATTCCTTTGTCTCTCCATCCCTTTTACTGCAGTTTTGTCCATCTGTTTTCCCTTCTTTTATCCTCACTTCCTAGTTTTTACTGTGGAGGGGGGTGAACAATAATGTTAGGCTTTTGGGTTTTGGAATTTGTATTAGGATAATGTAGGCAAGAATAGCTAGTCAGTTCTGAAGGTAAGTATCTCATTCTTTCCTCTTCTGTATGTCTCTCCCTTTTTCCCCCCTGTGAAAATAACGAAAAATTAAAATAAGACCACTGACACAACTCTTGACATGTGTGTGCAAAAAAAAGTACTTTTCTTTCTGTATCCTTTCAAATGAGGTTATGTCTGCACTGTTTTCTGTGTTGAGCTATTGGTGTTATCAAGGACCTTATGAAGAACCCAAAGTCAGGAAGGTATTCAGTTTTCAGTGCACAGGAAAGCATTTCTTTTCTCTTTGGCTCTGCTCCTCCTGTTTCTGTTATTCAGACAGCTAGGATAGCATAGCCATAGGTCTTGATTTGTGAAGAGTATTGGAAAGTGTTAGGGACTTTGAAGTAGTGACAGCTCTGTGGGTTGGCTGTGTATGAACCTCAACCACATGAAAGGATGGCTTCCTGGTAGGACCTGAACTGAGACCTTAAGTTCAAAAGGAGTAACCTTTGCTCGCAGCATGAAAGAAATGATAGTTACACATTCACTTTTGTGCCTGTGTCCTAGTACAGAGTCAGATACTTTGCTAATGTCTGGCAAGTTTTTGTGTGGTGGTAGACCTGAAGTGGTAGCTTTAAGACATTTTGTAGAAAATAAAGGTTAAGCAATGCTTCTGAACTAAAATCAGTAGTCACGCTTGAGCAAGTAACCTTCTGGCATCCCAGCGGAGGTGTGACATTTGGGTACACTACTGAAAGGGGGAAAGTGTGCTAAGAACTGAGACTTCTTTTCTCTTCTGCTGTCAAGTCTTTGCAGTCTTCAGGGGAAAATGCAGTCTGAGAGGAGGCTGCTATAGTGGGATTTTCCTTTATGTCATAGAATCATAGATGTAAAGTTGCTTGTTTTGGTTATGAAGTCTTTTTAAGTCCCAACACCCCATGCAGCTGAGTTGCCTCTCAGCTGTTTCAGAGTTTATCTGAGTTAACAAGTATCCCTCAGTCAGCTGCTAGCATTTTCTGCAAAAAAAAGTGTAAAAAAAGTTATTTTCTGATGTTTTTGTTACATTATCTACAGACATTTTTATTTGAAAAACAGTTTAAAAGTGTGATCTTTCTAGATGGATGTCTGAATTGTGGCTGCAGAATAAGACTGTAGTCAAAGCAGTACCATAGTTAGATTTGCACAATGCAGAGTAACTGGAACACTGCTCTCAGCTTTCAGACCTCATCTGATGTATCTACATGGCACTGTATGCTTACAGGCTTTTGCTCAGTTATAGCCTGGGAAATCTCTCACAGAAAATTTCACAGGCACTAGTATGCCCATAATTACTTGTAGAGCTTTTGCAACACCTTTAAGCTTTCTGGACAAAAGGATGGGTTTCAGTTTTCAGAGGAGGTGGTAGTAGGGCTTCACCTAAATGAGGATGGGTTCCCTAGCTGGAAAACAAAGTGTGTGATCAGAGGCAGGGCCAGGCAGGGCAGAATGAAACTAATATTTCTGCACTGGGTACCTCTACTTTAGAAAGGCATAGTTTGAGTTTCATCAGAAATCAGTGGGATGAAGTTTCCTAACTGTCTTTTAAACATGTGACTCAGAATTCTAAATTACTCGTGTGTTTTTGAAAACGTTTAACATTTGCAAATCAATTTCATTCTATGGCTGTGCTTGTTTCCATGGATAATTTATCAGCAGCAGGAGCATAGTGGGTGAATTTTCCTTTGTGTTTACTTTTTGAAACTTTTTTTTGCTTGAACAGATTTTGGTAAAAAGATACTTTATTTCAGATCACTCAGGAAGCAAGAAGTTCTGCTCACATTAGAAGTTCAGACTGAAACACGGTGCCCAACAGTTTCTTTCTCCATGAAGTGACAGGCTGCTGTGACATAAAAAAGCCAGAACAAGCAAAAAAGCCACAGTCCAGTCTGGCTCCCGCAGCTGTGACATGCTTTATAGATACTGCTCAATTAAAAAGGCTTAAGAAAATTCAGAGAGCTGGTGGGTGAGGCTGGTTAAACCTGGAATACCACTGTGCTACAGTTATTAAAGGCATTTCTAGTACTTATCTAGTTATATAGTCCCACGGCATAAAGCCTGCACAAATAGCTTCAAGTGCAGATCACTCCTTTCCCTTTCCCTTTCCCTTTCGCTTTCGCTTTCCCTTTCCCTTTCCCTTTCCCTTTCCCTTTCCCTTCTTCTTCATTCTTTAGAATAAGAATGAAATTAACACTGAAGGAAAAACCAAATCAAATCAACAAAAAAACCAAAAAACAAAACCAAACCACCACATTTATTGAGGAAGTAATAGAAAAGTAAATGGAAAAATGAGTGCAGTACTTAGGTCCCTTGAGATGTGCTTGCAGACAGTTTTTGCTGGGCAGGTTAAAACAGTAAGATAAAAGCTATCTAGATCTCCTTAGTACCTCAAGAGCAGAGAAGTGTGGATTTTGCTATTTACAGCTATGTCTGCTTTAGAAACTTACTCTGCAGTTTTCAAGTATAATATAATCAGCTATCTAATTAAGACTATACTAGGGAATAGTCCCATAGGCTATGCTATGAGAAACTACCCCATGACAATCTTTGAAAGGCACTGATAGAATGACTGTGCTGCTGCTGTCAGTTTCAGTCTGACTTGTCATTCATGCTTGAAGTGTGTTAGTTTCTTCAGTTACCCATGGGTGACTGACATTATGGGCATTACCTGCTATATTGTCTCACATTGGACCCTATTAAACAAGTGTTTAATCCGCAGGTTTTGTATACAGGATGCTGTAACAACTCCAATGAAGCCCTTTGGGTGTACCCTGGCAGTGCCTGCTTGGGGAGCCATTAGACTGTTGAATATTGTGATACACCGTAACGGTTCCTTTGGTACAGTTAGTGTGTGTTATGTTATTGTGAACATAGGGATTCTTTAATTGACTGATGAAGGGGAATAGTTACTTAGCATGCTAAATATCTAGATGTAGTTATCGATTATGCAACCAGTCTATGCACAATGTCATTATTTATAGGGAAGTGAAACATTCAACCTTTTTTTTTTTTTCCAGTGTTCTTAAACCAATTTTTCTGAGTTCAGGCTATGCATGTGTGTTATAACTCAAGCTGGATAATTGGTCACTATCTGGGTTTATTACTTGAAGACTTGTAACTATTTACATACTCTGTGGCCTGTAGCTCAGCTGTACCTCTAGGTATGTTTCAACAGTACAACTGAACTTACACGAGAGCTTTTTGCTTTCAAAAGGGGGCTACGCCTTCCACATATATTGTCTCCTGTGGGCTCCTGCCACCTCTCTGTCTGACTCCTTACTGACACCTACCGCAATGTTTGCCTGATGCCTTGAGACAGTGCCACTCTGCTCTACTCATAAGACTCCTTGTGTTTATCACTTTTTCTGTTCTTTGTCTTAACTTTCTTTTCTTCTTTTCTCCTAGAAACAATACCAAACAAATTTGTGATTTCCCCGGTGATCATATTTCCCTAGCTAGCAAGCATCTCACATCCCTGATCCATTGACTACTTTTCCTGTTTCAGCCCAACTTCTTCCTGCCCTCCTCTGACTTTGGTCTTCCTTAATTTCTCTCTATTAGCTTTCTGGCTGCTTTTCTGAAACCTCAGGGGAAGACACCATCTCTTCCCCTGTGTCAAAGTACTGTTTGCTTTCTTGAAGGGTGTCGAAGTCCCTCCCCTGATGATCTCGATTGCTGAAGTATCTGATTATGATTATGTACTTGTCCTGACCTACTCTCCATTTCTTTCATTTCCCACACTGACGGCTCTCTTCTCAGCCCTTGGCAAAACAGGCTGCTCAGCTGCATGAGGATGGAAAAGATTGTTTCCTTTTCACATCTTTAGTAATAACAACAAAAGAACAATATGCTGTGTTTTTACAACAAAACATGAAAATGAAACATGTTTCATCCCAGTTTTCCTTTTCTCTCCCCCTCCCCTTTCCCTTTCAAAATGAACAAATTAAAAAAAAAAAGGCAGATAAAAAAGAAATGGAGAGGGGAAAGATAATCAAAAATATTTCACCAGACTTTTAAACCTCACCCTTCTTGAAAGCTTTTCAATGAAAATATTTTAAAACAACTTTTATTACTGTTTGTAATAACTGAACAGCTTTCCTCCTTTCTTCCTTATTTCTTCACACATACATATCTTCCTTATTTCTTCATGCATACATACATGTCATCCTCTTTGTTCTTCAGGTCTGGTTGCTCTACTTGATCTTCACCTCCCATGGCATTAGGTGGTGGCTGCTGGAGCTGTTAGGGACTCTGTGGAAGATCTAGCTGTCAGGCCTCTGACTGCAGAAGGAAAAGAATCTGACATTTCTATTCTTAAAAAGCTGGACTTCTAGTCCCATTCCTGATCTTCTGTTTAGCCTCTTAGCTGGCTTACTTAGTCACAGGCACAGTCAGGGAAATTTCAGCAGCTTTCATTAAGTTCTGCTACTGTTGTTGGGGCCTTACATTTAAGCCCCAGTGGTAAGACTTTTCCCAATATGTTCTTGATCATCCTTGTGATACTCCCTCACCTTATCCACAAATACTTATGGTAAAAACTTTACTTTTCAGGCCTTTGGCTTCCTGGTTGACTTATAAGTGTACCACAAACCTGAGTCTGCTCTGGGTTTAAATATTATTTTACATGCCTCAAGAAAAGTTGAAATGTCAGAATTTCTCTCAGAAGTGAAATTTCAGTTTTAGCTATGCTATAGTTCAAGTCTTTTGGCTCCCAGTCTAATGATCTAGCTGTAAGTATATTCTGTAAAATACCCAGTTAGCCTCAAGACAAGCTCATCATGGATGTTTCCTCTTGAGCTAATCCAATAATGAGAGTCAAGAGATCTTCACTTTAATTTGACTTGTGATCAAATATTTTCTTCCCTCTGCCCTTCTGCCTTGATACCTTCTTACTCCAACTTCTTATTTTCACACGAGATTCAAGCAGAACTCCTAATGATATCAGGGCAGAGATCACAAGTAAGTAAGTGAAACCACTTAGTATTTATTATCAGAGAAATTTCTTGGTGAGAAATGTAGCATATGTTTAAAATAATTATTAGTTTTCATTATTCAGGCTGCTCACTGCTTTTTGAGCTTTTGCTTTATGCGTTTAAAAAAATCTTGCTTTACTCATCTGTGTGTAAGACTACAGAAGCAAATAAACCTCATCAGCTGGTGGTAAGCAGGAAAGATTGCACAACGAGTGGAACACAGTCTCACTTTCAGAGCAAGTAAATAGATTAATTTCTGTATGTTCCGTTCAGGTATCTGTAGTTTGTGAAAATTAGAACCTGACAAGCTGCTAGAGAGTAAACATTGGGGACTTGGGGGAAGTGAGGCTTAGGACAGCGTTAGCCTTCTTTCTTGGGGCAATAATGACAATTAATTCTTGTGTAGGAAGAGCAGAAGTGTAGGGAATGTCTTGTGTAGGAGCTGTAAATCATGCTGGTTTTCCAGGTGTCTCTAATCACTGTTACCTTGGGATTATGGCTACTTGGAGAATGCTTATTGCAAATATTAAACGCTCAAATATCAATATCACTTCTAAAACAGTGAGTGATAAAAAGACTGTAATTTTCTCTCATTGAAAACACACTCCTCTTCCAAAACCAGGGTCCTTTATCTTTTTGAAAAAAAAAGAGAAAATTATAAGCATGAACTTTAGCTGATGAGAATTAGCTGACTGATACTTGGTCTGTTTTTAATGGTGTAAATAAAGGACTGGAAGTTCCTGTATGCATGGCTGGCAGGAATAGATGCATAGCAGAAGAAATATGGAAACAGCACTGGGAAGATATGTACAAGTCAGGTAATCCGAATAGTTTCAAAAGGAAAAGATTTGTTGTGATTATGTCTATTAGACTGCTGGCTCCTACATGGTCCATTGGGACATGCATACAAAACCACCAAAGATGAAGAGTTTTGGTTCACACAAGTTCTTTAACACTACTAAAAATACAATCCAAATTGTTTACAAAATCTAAATGAGGTTTATGTTTAGCTTCAAGCACAGAAAAGTTTTAGAGAAATAATGAATACATCTTTAGTTTAATCTAATTATGAGTTTGTTATCCACTTTAAAAGCTGTTGAAGTTGCTGAGAAAAGCTAAAATATGTCATTGGCAAAAATCCGTGCTTTAATCTTCACAGCAGAACTTTTCTAAGGATTTTGGTGTATTTTCCCCCTGTAGTTCACTATGTAGCAGCTTCTGATGTCAGTCGTTGAAGGAACCTTACCCAAAATTTGTTACCTAGAAGCCAATTTAATAGAAAAGGCTCAGAATGCAAAAGGACTCCCAAGACTTGAAGACAGAGGCTAATGGTTTTTAGATGCTTAGAGTTGGTTAATGCACAATAATCAAAGCTAGTGCAAAGATAAACTATGAATAAAACTTACATAGCGAAGGAAGAACACTACCTCTCTTTGCTACCAGTTTTGAGTTTTATACACAATCATGTGTATTAACATTCACAAACATCTATGATTTTTTTTAATAATTTTAAGAATAATGAAATCCATATACAACTGAGGTCTGAAGGTATTAAAGTAATGATAATGTACAAGAAAATCTGGAAGAAACAGTTTCTGGAAAAAAAAAAGCAAATACTAAAATAATAGAAAATATTTCCTTTCTCAAGTATTATTATTTTTTTTTTTTTTTAATTTTAAAGAATTGAAGGCCATCCAGTGATAAAAAAAGAATAAACTCATAAAGAAACTGAGGAAGGAACTGGAGAATCATCTGAGATAAAGTCCTGAAGGACTTTTTTCATCACTTTTCCTTAGACATGGATAAGTGATCTCAGCTGAAACTTTCCATAAACTTTTAATGTAAAACAAGACAGCTAACTTGAATACTAAAATATGGCAAAGATAAAGACCTGAAAGCCAAGTTGTACAATAGGAATTGTCAGGCAACCTAATTGTAAGTGTTGTGAATGACAAAGACTAGAGTAATTAAATTGTAAATCCATAATTCCACTAAGAATAAGACACCTGGCAAGATTATTCTTTGTAAAATTCTTAATCTCAAATTGAATAAACTGTATTAATTCTCTCATAAAGAAACAGCTGAAGCATTAATAAACTCATTGTTATTGTAGCACCATTTTAGAATATTTTGCATGCTGACATCTGCATGGTGTTGGACATATTTTTAATTGCAGTCATAAAGAGATTAATGTCCTACAGATAGGAATATTTATGAAGAGCTGAAAAGAAATCCTGTATTTGCTTACAATACTGGTTGTGAAGCTAGGAAAGAAAAATTCAATTTTACAGTAAGTTTTTCTGATAACAAATGACAATATAATGGAAAGTGACAGTTTACTGAAGAATAACTCATTTTAAAAGACAACAAACTCTTGTTGTCTTATCATTCATATGCGTTGCCTGTGCTGCATGAGAAAGTCTAATGTCTGCTTCATCCTGTGGGACATAGATTTTTCTATTCCAGAGAAAAATCTTCTCTACTCTGGTCTAACAAGATCTGAGAGGATCTGAGATACACTGAGATTACAGGGTGGGGGCTGTGTGTATGTCTCTGATTTAAGGACGTGAGTGGCGAACTGGTGTACAGCAATTTATATGTTATTCCCAGAAGACATCTAGTCCACTAGTTACAACCCAAATCCCTTTTCAGAGCACTGTTAATCTTAGCAGCATAAACATTATGGTGTACAGCAATTGAAAAGCTAATATGGTTCCATATCCGTGGAACTAAAGGTGGCTGAAAATACAGGTTGCATTTCTTCCAGCAAGGTTGAGACAACTGAGCAATTTTTGCAGCAGCCAGTCATGTAGCAGCCCAGAGGAACTCTTCAGGCCAGAAAAGTAAAGACTTTCAGAGCCTGTCAGGAAATTAAATGCTGTTACAGGAAAAATATTTCTACAAAAATTAAAGTTCAGGTCCTCTGAAAGCAATTCCTTTGTTTTGGCTCAGGGATTTGACCCTGATGCATCACTGGGTGATCACTGACAATAAAGAAGGAATATTGAATATTTTGCTATCAAGTTACCTGGCCTTTTGAAAACAGGAGCTTGGGAATTAAAATATTATGGGGATTACAATAGAAATGACACAAAAGAAGAAAAATCCCCTTAAATTAAGTAATGAGGTGCAATAGTAGCTTGGGTCTGGTTTCAATCTTTAATGTGAGGAAGGGGAATGGGCAAGCAACATACTGAGCAGCTTCTTCACATAGCTACTGCAAGCTTTAGAGATAAGTGTCCTTTATTAATTCAGTCTTCAAATATATATGGAGACCATGTTGCTGCTGCATTTTTTGCTGCTCAGATCTCCTTCCTTCCCAAAAATAAACCTGTGATTATTTTAAAGAAAGGCAAACCTGTAGATGTTATAAAAGGTTTTCAGCAGACAAAATCGGAGTATGGGATACGAGTGCCATGCTATTTGTGAGCTGTAGAAAAAGTAGGCCAGGAATTCTCAGATTTTTTGAGGTAATTATCCTTTCAGCATTTCTATTTTCCTGCAGTCCTGAATCAGAAAAAAATCATTTTTCCTGTAGGAAGAGAATGAAAGCAGAATATGATTTACAGTTGAGGTATAAATATTTATCATTCAAGCTCTGAGCCAATTACAGTATTTTGACTTTTTCATTAGAAATTGCGTCTTTCATGTAAAACTGGTTTGAAGTCAGCACCCTTAAAAGATGAGGGTGAAGTGGTGGTGGGGATAAAGTTATATAACAGTGAAATGAAAGCAACCTTTTTCTTTCACATCTAAGTGAAATATTTTGAGTTGACCCAAAGAAAATTTTCTAGCTTTTTACCCCCCTACATTCCTTCCTCCCTATAGAGCTGATTTTACTTAAACTATTTCTCTCTCATCAACCACTTAAAATTCTGATGGAACCTCAAAAATGAAACACATTGTGTTATAACAGGCTTAAAATAAAAGTTTATCTTTCTTATCCACTGCCCAAGTCATTACTTCAGACACTACAAATGCTGCAAAGCAGAACAGAGAATGATCGAACTGCACAAAGGAGCAGTTTCATGTATAGATCTGAAGAAGGATGAGCTCTATTTCAAATAGTGTACAAAATGTTGCTTTCATTGTGCAGAGAGTTGGTTTAAAAAACAGCTGTTGGTCACCCTAAAAGGTTTAGTTTAACCTGAACTATTTGTTGTTGTCGTTGTTTTTCTGTAGGTTACACACTTCCATTGGAATGACAAAAGTGTTCTTAAATCATAGAATAGTTAGGGTTGGAAAGGACCTTAAGATCATCTAGTTCCAACCCTCCTGTCATAAGCAGGAACACCCTACACTAAACCATGCCACCCAAGGCTTAATCCAACCTGGCCTTAAACACTGCCAGGGATGGAGCACTCACAACTTCCCTGGGCAACACATTCCAGCATCTCACCACCCTAACAGTAAAGAATTTCTTCCTTATATCAAATCTAAACCTCCCCTGTTTAAGTTTGAAGCCCTTACCCCTTGTTCTGTCACTACAGTCCCTAATGAAGAGTCCCTCCCCAGCATCCTCACAGACCCCCTTCAGATACTGAAAGGCTGCTATGAGGTCACCGAGCATGCTGAAATGCATCTTATCATTTTCAGCATGTTGAAACAAAATATATTGACACTGTCAAAATGTCTTCCCCTTATTATTTTTTTTTTCTCAAAACACCCAAATATAGAAACTATTGGAAAAATTAAAAAATCTAGGTTTGTGACACAAAGTTAAACTTTATTGCATAGTTTTGAAACTAGCATTTTTACCCCAACAAATATTCTTTGAAAAAGATTTCATTTTTGAAAGACATGTTTGCTCAGTCTTTTTGGTTGAGCTGAATTCATACATACACCTGGCTGAGAAGGGAAGAAAGAGGGAGGAAAATTCATATCTATGCTATCTAATGGGAACATATTATTATCCATTTTTTTCTCTGTTTTGAAGCTGGATTGTTGAGGATCATGTGAACCATAAGGAGAGTTTGAGATAATGCTACATTTCCTTTTTCCATCTTCTGACAGATGACTAATAGCCACTGAATGGCAGAAACTCAGCTGCTAGACTTGGCCAAAAGTTTCTTGCTGGCAGGAGACAGTTACCTGGTGCGTTTCCAGTGACAGGTAGTGGCCCTTAGCCAAAGGCAGGAACTCTTCTGCAGAATGTTCTCCAACATGTTGCTTATCCAGTAATTCCTCATTTGGTTTTTCAGATTTTGCAAACAACTTCTTTATTGTGCCAGAAGTCTGTGCAATGTTTTCCTGTTTTGAACATGGCTGTTATGAGATTAAAGTGCATAAGTGCAGAAAAATCAGAGAGAATGCAGAATAAATCTTTTGTGTCTACTCAATAGGGAGTTTTCCTGAGAGCAATGCTGCAGAGAAACATGGAAGTCAGTGAGAGCAACACATACTAGCGAAGATGGATGACAGTAAAATGTAAGAAAATTGTTAGGAGAGTGGACCCTTTATCTCTCTCCAGTAATAAATCAATAAAGCAATCACCAAACCCTCCAAATTAAGAATAAAAGTGTTAACTAATTTAAAAAATCAAGTAGTCAATTTAAATTGAACATTGGCAAAGCTGTAACCCACCAATGCTTTCATTGGGTTTAATAGGGCCATTATTATATATCAATTAAATAAAGACTGAAACAGAATAAACTGACTTTAACTACATGGCACAAATGCTTTATCCACCTGCTATATCTTTAGCTTAAAATTAAAAGAAAGGCATTAAATGCAGAAAGAAATTTTATTCTTTATACCTTACTATAGAATTGATAAGGGTCGATGAAGTTTCAGTATTTAAAATCTCTAGTTGCAAATCAGATGGTACTTTTTCAAACTAGGAGCTAACAATAAAAAAATCCTACTGCCTTTCTTGTTCTAGTTGTGCTTCTATGTAACAACTTAAATGTGTTGAAGTGTCATTTTTAGCTGTAATGAAAGCAAAGATACAGTGTAGGAACTGATACACAGTGGGAATGGATTTTTCTGTGTTGTGAGATACAGGACTGGCCCTACCAGTCATTTGTTCAGACAGATCTGCATTTCTGTGGACTTGAATTCTGAAAATGAAACCTTTAATAGGGTGCATTTAAAGGAGTTTGAATTGTGGCTTTCTAAAATGAGATTTTGTTATTAAGAAAAGCTTGATAAGCTACTAGACTAGTGCTGGACTTCTTTGCCTGCTTGTAAGGAACATCTTCATCTTCTGTTAGTGATTTCATAGAAGGAATTCTTCAGGTGAAAGAATAAACTCTGATTCATTTTGCATGACAAGAATAATTAATGGAGAGGAGATCATTAGAACTTCCAGACAGCTTCCAAGTTGTCTTTCCCTTAGAACAGGAGTTCATAGTACACTGTCAATTTTTGATAACATCTGGGTTTACTCTAACTCCTTTTTAGAGCCGTCAAGACTCCTGCAATGCTCCTAAACTCTGCTATCTATAGAGATACAGTGTATCTGCTATAAAGAGAGATGCAACTGAGCTATGCATGTAAGTGATCATTTCACAGGTTAAGTAGTCCAGCTAATCAGTGTTGCATAGATGGTCAATAGAAGAAAGGATAAATCTTTACTGAAGGTCCTAAGCAGGAGATGGATTTATATCCTTGGAATTGCTCTCTGGAGATTACAGTCTTTGTTACTCACTAAATATGGATATTAGCAGAAAATTTTACAAAGCAAGTTGGTGACCAAAAGATGAATACTGTTAATATGCACAGCCCTATTCTGTATGTGTGTGTAGGCATATTCTTATTTCCACTGAAGACTCAGTATGGTATTCTATTGCTACTGTTTCCCACAAAGAAGTTCATCCAGTCTTGATTGCTGTGTCTGTCACATATGGTAATGTTAAGCCCTTTGTGATCTACCCAAGTTCTCTTCCACCTAAACAGGAGATAACACCTAATAAACAGCTTGCCAGAATTTTCTGACTGTTCAGAATCCAACTGAAGCTGAGCAAAGAACTCTGCAAGGAAAAAGGCAGTTAAAGTGCTTACAAAGCCTACTGTGAGTGTCTGTAATGTTATACATGGTTAACTTTCTCATGAATCTATTAAGCTATAGCTTTCACCCCAACTGAGCATTGTAGGAGAAAACTCATCCCCAAGGCATCATGCTGTGAGACTCCAGAGTCAGAAGGAACAGTTTTGTTAGCAGTGGTGCACTCTGTAGAGACTTGTTTTTTTCTGTAGAAGTATCTAATGGTGCTTAATGGAGCTTTTGTGAAGAACACTTCAACGTATGTTAACTGAAAAATTAAATTAAAGAGAGTGCATCCTGAGCTCAAGCGAAATGGATTCTGAGGACAAGGCTGAGTAATGAAACAAAGGCTTCAGTAAGGCCAAAAGCTGGCACTATGGAGACTTTTGGTTTTGCTTTTTTTTTTTTTTTTCATGC
>NDXB01016768.1:83463-97082 GCA_002631895.1 Agapornis roseicollis
CCAAAATCTTTTTTTTTTTTTTTTTTTTTTTTACAAAAATTACTGGAGAAGGTGAGACTTCTCCAAGCTGCAAATGATTTAGGCAAGTTGGGTTTCTAGGCAGGTGAGTACCAGTCAGTGTAGCACATGTTCTTCTGTTACTTGATGTGGATGTGTGGCTCCCACAGTCAGGTCAGAGATGGGCTCATTCCTGGCTGGGGAAACATGATCAAATCTACCTTGATATCTCTGTCATGGGGTGGGAGGAAGTAGGGAAATCTGTTGAGCAGATGCATACAGATGCAGATGCATTTCTGTTGAGCAGAAACATGCAAAACATGTTTCCCCTTTGGCATTTTGTTTCATAATAGCAGTTTGCTTTTAATGTTGATCTTCCATAAGGAAGATGTTGGTTGAGACATTATTTTTCAGTTTTAAAAAAGTTTGAAAGTAGTTGGCAAACTTATTCACTGAAGTATTTGCTACAGCTAAAGGATTTGAGGCACTTGAGGCTGTAATCCCTGGTTTCTGGTAAGAGTTATCAAATATGTTTATTAAGAACCTTCTGTCAAAGTGAGTATTACAGCACTAGAAGGCAGGGGTAGAAACAAGAAAAGGTTTGTTACTGCATAAGAATTGAAATCTACATAGGAAGCATTATAATTGGTAAGGAGGTCATAGCCTAGACAACCAATAATAGTTCTGACCTCAGTGCTAAGCTGTTAGTAGAATTCCTTAATTGACATTTACAGTGAGACACTTACTTTCTCAACATCTATATAACTTTGAGAGTAATGTGCTTGATTTAACATGACTTCAATTTCATATTGATCTGAGAGCAAAATTGCTTTGCATTTATCTGAATTTTGCATCTGTATAAAAAGTTAAAGTAGCCTAACTTTTAAATGCTAATAAAATTAAAGAATTTATCAGGGAACTGCTGCAGGTTTGAAAAATAACAGTAGAGCAGTAACAGCAGAAAGTTATTTTTAAAGTGGATCAGTTCTTCACAGCTCTCAAAGTAGCCCCACAAAAAGTGGTTGTTGGCATGAAGAGTTAAATAAAGTGAAGAAGATGAAGGAGAGGGGGAAATATTTAAACCCTGGTCCAAATCATGGCTGAATGATCACATTGGTGCTCTTGGCCCAGGTAGCACTGCAGATTAGTTGGGACAGAGCTCTGAATGAAAGTCCTCTGTTTCCAGCACTCATGCTGGCCAAACATACAATCTCACTGACTGAGGCCAGGTAGATAATCCCTCAAAAAAAACCCCAATCCAGGCTTTTCTAGCAGTAATTAGGATGCTCCATTTTGTAGTCTCTTCTGTTCCTTGTATAAGAAGCTGATGTCTGTTTTTGTAGGCAGCCTGGGCTGTTTAGCAGTCTATCAAGTTAGAAGTATCAGTTTTGGAATTATGTAGCCGGAAAAATTAGAATGTTGGATAACCTTGCCTGCTAGAAATGCTTTGCCTTGTTACAGCAGACCTGATCACGAGCCTAAGCTCCCTCCTAACTGTAGTGCTGCAGGAACTGGCTGTACTCAGCTGCCACTAAAGGAGAAAGCTCTCTCCTGTCATAATCAAAGAGAAAGAAGGGTGCTTAATTCATTTTTCCTTGTCCAAAGTAACAGTATCTTGGCCAAGATCATATGAGGGTAATTCAGGACTTGTTTGGTTAAGATGGGACTTAGACAAGATTCATGTGAAAATTCATTCTGAAAGCACCTAATCTCATATTCACCTGGCTGAGCTCATTTCTCTGAATCATGCTTCACTTCACTGTGTCCACAAATGTCTCAGTCTTTGACAGGGCTGACCAGCTGGCAGAGCTAGAAATTATGTGCTGCTCTGCCTATTTCATCTTGTCTCAGGTGCAGTAAATACTTCCCTTCCTTGGCTGAAGAAGATGCAGTTGTGGCATGACACCAAAGTGAAGACTTCTGTCAGAAAAATTTGGTTTTGACCCTCTGGTTGACCTTGTCATTCCCTCATCTGCTGTCATACTTGAATGTTCTGTTTTCTCAGTGTACTGCTGGATGCACCAAAGCATAGGGGGTTTTTTGAGCAAGAAATGGCAGGACAGGTTTTTAGAAGGTCACTCATAGATATGCAAAGGCTGAGGCATGGCAAAAATGTTATCTCTGCTTCATAAAGCCACCAAGGACAAACATGTAAAGAAGCATATATAAAACACACAGATCAGACATCAGCCAATTTACCTCTCTGTGCTCTGGAGCTAATCTAAATACCTGGTGGACAAATATTTGGCATACAGGACAACATTGGTCTTTTATAAAGTTCAGAGATGTGTCTTACAGAACTTGGCTTCTAATATTTCCCCTAATAAAAAAGTTTGATATCACTTCAAGCCATTTCTCCAGTGGGAGTGAAGAGGAATGAGGCTGTTAGAACAACAGAGCAGGATGAGAACTATGGTTTTTAACCAGAGTAGGATATATTTTCTAAAGTATGATGTGGCCCAGGGCGAACGTCCCACACTCAACCCTGCATTTGGTTCTCACCCCATAAAAGGTCACTAAGAATAAACACCTACCTCAGGAAAATTCCCTAGGATTCTCAGTCAAATGAATGGTTATAGTCAGAGTCTTGCTTTTTTCTGTTAGATTTACATTGAAGATGCCATCTTAAGACTTTCCACACTATATACCAAAGCTGAAAGGACTTATTGCAGCATTACCTTGGCTAGAGATATTCTCTTCTAAAAGCATATACTGCACTTCAGGCAATTTTTCTTCAGCATTATCAAAGCACTATAGGAACTGCACCAAAGGTGAGTATCTGACTCTCCAAAGTACAATTTCTCTAGCGCTATTACTTGCTATACATTACACTGTCATCTGTTGGCCACATGTATTCATGACACTTGAGAGATTTATTCAAACCATTTCTCCTAAGTCTGTTCTTTCCTATTTAATTGTTTTAAAGCAATAAGCAGCAGCTTGACATCTAGCTGGCTACCAGTCCTTGCTGGAGAGCAAATCACTCACAGTGACATCAGGGAGATTCCTAACTATCACCTCTGAGATTTATTAATGTCATTACTGAAGCTTATACATGGCTGCTTGGGAGAAGCAGTTTGAAAAAATATATGTGAGCAGGTAGGCTGATGGAGGGAGACAAAATATTAGCCTTAATTCTAAAGATGAACTAGGTTTGTTCTGTGCAATTTTGTGTATGGTGATTCTATCCTTTGTGGGGGCCTGAGAGGAGCTCTGTGTTGCTTGAAATCCTTCCACTTTTGATTTCTGTGCCTTGTACCTTTGAATACCTAAAAGATGTGCTTGTTTGTTTGCAGTAATGACAGCCATACCTTTTCCTCTTCACAGCCTGTCAAAGGCTTATTGGCTTTCAGGCTTGGGTGTAGAGCCCAACTAAGATCTGGTGATTAATTTAAACACCCTTCCATAAACCCAAAAGTACAGTGAACATAGAGCTCCAGTAGATCCATTCATTTGATGTGACCTTTTCTGAAGGCAGTCTGTATCCTGAAAATACCATAAAAATCTGGCTTCCATAGCCATACAACTTATTGTCTCTTCGTAGGATAAAATGGCTTACATTCATGAGCTTAGTTTTCTTGAAGAAGCAAGAAAAAATTTTATCTTTCTTTCTTTTACAGCGCAAGTCTGATCCTTACAGTTACTGAATGATTTGGTCCCTTTATAATATGCCAGTCATTCTAGTACCTATAATGAATATTTAATACAAATAGCACAAAGGTTAGAGGCTTCCTAGAAATATTTTTTTTTTTTTAACACTGGAGGATATGGTAATGCTATTGTCAAGCTTATTTTAATATGCCCCTGTTAGTTTTTCCAGATTTGTCACAAATACACAGCACACTGAAAAAGTCCTAAGAGTGACTTCTTTCAAAGGATGAAAGAGAACAAAAAATACTTGATTCACAGTAGTTTTTTAATAAAGAGACTTTTCCGTTTTAGAAATAGTCTTTTCAGCAACTGCATTCTCTCCTATTTCAAACAAGCTAGCTTTTCTTGTTGGAAAGCCTCATATCTCATTCCCCAAATACTTGCAACGGTTCCAGTGTTTATTGATCACAGCAGAGCTCCTTAATTGGACTCACTTACTTAGGCTGTAGGAAGAGGTCAATACCAGCATATGCAGATCGAGAAAGCTTCCCACAGAAGCAAAGTGTGTCAAACCCTTGACCTCCCAAAGTTAGGATGCGCAGATGCTCTGTAGCTCACACAGAGAATACTCATGATTACACAGAGAGAAAAAAAATGAGTGGTTGGTACTACTGAACAGAAACCCTCACCATAAGATAATATTACTTACATAGAACTTCCGGACTCAAAAGCAACAAATGTTTTTCAGCGTAAGGTAATCATCACCCACTGGAGTAATAGCCTTCTGATGGGTTTAGATTAGATTTCCTATTGAGTGTCTTTATAGGTGACTGTGCATATTTACATAAATTCAAAGGCTACCTTCTTTGTGCTACAAAAGGTAAATAAACTGTGAGGTGTCCCTGGATAATTATGGTATGAAATTATGTTTCTAGCATATAAAAATAACTTCATATAAGTATTTTGTTTATTATATTGGTTAGTATACAAATTCAATAGTTTTCATGTAATAATAAAGGGACTGCATATTTTCTGTAATAATTATGTCATTTCATTGGTATTCTTAGATACAGATGTGTTTTTATTTACTATAGGAAAGTAAGTGTATGTGGATCCATTTCTTCTCTTTAACAGGCCTCCTAAACTGAGGCACCTATATCCATACTAAGATGCCTCAGTTGCTAATCCTAACAGTAAGCTTGATGAGTACTTGCACTTGCGTTGGTTTAATTACTATAGCAAGTTTGGCAAGTCCAGCTTCAATCCAGAAGAAAACAGTCTAGACTAGGGAAAAATAAATTATGACATTTCGAAGAGTTCTGTAACTTTATGCCTCCTCTCATGACTTGATAGATGTGCTCTACCACAGAATAGTCTGCAAATGTATCCTGGAGATGTTTTTCTCCTGTCCAAGGTTGGCAGACTCCAGGAGAGCAGGATATTGTCAAAGGAGAGCACCAGCAGACATTGATAGCACAAGGGTAAGTTACATAAGAAATTACTTGATAGGCCCTTCTGCCTTCTTTTTCCTTCCTCATCCTCCCTTTCTTCTCCAGAGAAGTTGAGAGCTGACATTCCTGCCAATATGAAACTCAGGCTGCAAGTAAGCAGGGTGTTCGGCTTGCCTCATGCTCAAAGATACTGGTGCGTAAGTATATGCATGTCCTACCTGGTCCTCACCCTGTCATTCATGTCATAAAGTGAGGTCAAATGGATGGGATGAGAAACATTTATTTTCATTTGGAGACTCACTGTTAAAGCAGCAGAGTTGGAACATGCTCTCTGCCAAACTGTTTAAAGCATTGTAAGAAGACTGCATCCCATGGTGACCTCTTTTCCTGCTCAGCCTGCATGTTTCATTACCTCAGTAATGCTCATTGAAAAACACCCATCTGACAAAGTCAAAGTGTTTCACAAGATTTTATTGATTCTGTCCAAACCTTCAAATAAAACCAGTTGTTGGCCCATCTTCCCTACCTTGTGTGTTTCCAGCCCTCCATTCTTTCCTGGAGTTTCCTTTCCTCTCCACCTAGCTGGGGAAGTTTTGGTGCTCTCCTGCCCCATAGCTCCCAGGCAGCTGCGATGCTGTGGAGGTAGGAGGCACCAGCATGACCTGTGCCCGAGCTCCAAGGCCCTGCTCACCATCTGCATGAGTGGCCAAGGAGAAGCCACATAGGTGTTCTGACTCAGATGTCCCTTGGGCTGCTTGGCTTTCTGGCCTTTTCCTCAGCAAGCAGGATAAATAAGGTGAGAGATGCTGGTTTGCTGTGCTGGACACCTTCTTCCTGACTCTGAAACAACACAGTGTTGTGAAATTCTGTAATCTTTTTGGCTGATTTTTTTCTTTTTAAAATTCTGTTGTAGGATAACCTTGCTTTCTACGACTGTGTGTTCCTTGGGGAATTTTAGTTTGATTCCAAATGCACTGGGAATAGATTGAGAAAATTATATTTCAATACCTTCTTGATAAAGAAAGATGAATCTTAAGCTTTCTCCTTACTGCTTCAAGAGGATCAAAAGAAGTAATGAGTTTTCTTAGCTGGAATAATAAGACTTAGGAAAGTTCATTGTGGAAACTAGAGATTATCTTTGTGTATCTTCTTTGCCTTGAAATTGTAAAAGGATTTAGCTAATGTCCTTTTTATTGTTTTTGTTTTGTTTTGAGAATTTTTATCATTATTTTTTTATTTCACAAGGTTCAGAAAAAGACCTTTAGATTAGCTTGAATTAAAAGAATTATTTTTTTTTATTTTATCCTTCTATTTATTTTCATTAAATGAGAGTTTCCCAACATACTCCTTTCTTCACAATTTTACCTAAGTTACAATAAGTATTTTTATATTTGAAACAGTTCAGCAGATTGAAATAAAACTAAAATCAAGCAATGAGCTAAATCTCTTTCCTCAGACAAAATTTATTTCATTTTTGGTTCCATATTTTGCAGAGTGAAGCTTAGGACATATTTTTTTTTTCCTAATGGAGTTCAATGGCTAAGCTTTTATTCTAATAGAGGAGTACTTGTCTAAACATCTGTCATTTATCAGTCCATTTGTGCTATGTACTTCTAGAACCATTAGCAAAAATAGCAGGACAGAAATCCACTATCAGAGAGATAACAGTCAGTTTTTTCTTGTTTTGCATGTGATAACTCATTTCTCTGATCAAATGAGTTTGACCCCAGAAGATCTTTCTATAAATTTTGTGGTGCATGTAGGTTTTAAAAATTATATTAAATAAAATACACAAACAAAAGTCTTGTTAAAACTTCAGAGTGGGCAAGTCTATGTAACAAATTGCTTCAGTTTTCTAATAAAGAAATTACTTATACTTTCTTTTCATGGTGAACAGATGAAAATATTTTTTGTTAAATAATAAATGCAGAAGTTCTTTGCATGTTCTTTTCATTGGCGAAACATTATTTATTTATTATGTAGCATAGATTCTGTCTGAAACACACTTCTTTCCTGTCTGACTGCATCAAGAAATCCAGGATCCCTTTTTTTGGTGCTTGTTCTTTCCAACTTTGAAATGTGATGCTAATGGCCCTAAAGAAAGAAAAGAAATCTAAGTCTCTGGTAATCATAATGCTGACATGAAATCAGCACAAAACAATGAAGAAGCCTTTGATGAAGCTTGGTGCAGGCCTGAGTACACGCAGTGGAGAGAGTCAATGTCTCTTCAAATAGGGCTGGAGGAGATGGGGCAGAGTTCAAACCCTTTATGTCCCAGCAAGTCAGCTCTAAATCTTTGCAATTGGAGCTGGTCTTTTCCTCATTCACTCTTGGTTTTTGCATTGCTGAATCTGAAAAACCCCTCCTTTCATAAAAACTGGTATATTCTCACACAAGAACCTTTCAGTTTTCCCGAATAAATATATTTCTATAGTAACACAGATTTTCCTGACAAGTTCTAGGTAGGAGAAGAGTTTAATCCAGCATGCTGGAATTTTCTAGCAGCAATTTGCCAGCATTTTGGCATTCAGTCTCCACCATGAGCACCTCCCACATTCAAGGCCCCGTCTGAAGACACTAGCCAAACTCAGCAGGAATCAGGAGAATTCAGGAGGTGAAATATAAATTCCCACCAGCTGGGCAGGTGACCCAAGTCCTCCCACACAGCTGTAGGGCTTGAGGAGTGTCACCACCTTTGGCTTCTCTGTGGTCAACGGACTGGACAAGGCATTCACATGTTTCTGGACACTTTCCACAGTGGGCAGGTCTGCAGGGTATTCTCTAGTGGGATTTTATATGGAGACATGGCAGTCTCCATGCTCATTCTGCTTAACTCCTATATGAAGGGCGCTGTAGATATTTCCCTAATGAGCAGCTTTTAGGTTCTCCTACTCTGAATTTAAATTCCTACGAACATACTTTGTGATTAAAGAGTCTAACCCAACAGTGTAACAATCTCCACAATCACTCCTCCTATGCCAAATCCTGAAAAAGGTAAATTCCAAAAAAAAAAAGGAAAGAAACGGAATACTGCCTTCTATTCTGTGTTCATTTTGACTCATTAAAATTGTCACAGCTCTTGGGATAATTAAGATTTTGTCACCTTTGCACCTCATTAATTTGATAATTCACATTAGATGTGTTCTTCATTGGCTTAAAATAAATTCATTAACTGAGGTCAGACCTTCCTTATAAGCATGGAGTTTGCTCCATCACTAGCTTAGCTAGCTGCCTAGATAGTAGATACACTGTTCATTTCTTTGTTTGTTGTAAAACTTCAATTATAGCAGGTAAGAAAGGAGTGCCTTGTATTTGTCTTATAGTTCATTGTGGCGTATTTCCCAACAGAGAAAAGAAATATCCTTAATCTTATATGCTCATGTGGTATTTGAATCCCAGACTGCTCAATGCTCTGTGTAATGCATCTGGAAAATTAGGCCCTTCAGAGGGGTGACCTAAAAGTATCTGCTGAGTAAGGAACTTGTCTAAAGCTAGTAGCCACTGGGGTAATCATACAAACAGATGTGACAAATCTAATCTCTCATCTGAAACCACTGTCATCTTTTTTAGGATGTGCATGGAGAAACTTGGGTGCCCATAGATGATATGAAAACCATGCGCACTAATAAGCAAGTTTCTTGATGTATCCTGTTGGAAATAAGCTAATGAGCTTACTGGCTAGACAGCAATCAGCACAGGTATTGCGGTGGTTCAGGTACTCCAGCCCTGAGAGGCTTAAACTTCCTCTACCGTATCCTCTGGGTGATAGAGTACGAAATAAGGCAGCAGAGTACCTTCATGCCATCTAGTTGAAGCTAGGACATCCAAAATTGTTAAATAATGAGACTAGTTGGAGAATTAACAAAATGGAGTCTGACTCTGTTGCCAGATGATTAGCTAAGTCTCTGCCAGGCTTGTTTTTCTGGCTTCTGTGCTGAATCTCCAAGTAGCCTGTCTTATCCCAGAGTTGAAAGGAAAGATTAAATATGAATAAAAGAAAAAAAAAATAAGCAGCATGACTGTGATATTAGCACAACAATGACTCCTATGATCCACTGTTTTGGTTATACTTTTCCATTTGCAGGGAAATATTAAAAGAATTTACTCTTGCTGTCATAGAACACTTTGCTTTCTAAAGGTGAAATGATTATGTTTCAGCAATAACAACATACAGACAATGACTCAACATTTTTCTTGGAATTTCATGTCCATTATCTGTCTTTTCAGATACACTATGCCCAGTAATGCTGTATAATTTGCTGGCACTCTTGATGGGGGGCAGGATTTTGGCTGTAATGAAGTATATTATTCATTAGCATTTTATTGCTGATAGCCTGTTTGGTACTGAGAACCAAATTCCCACTGCATATAATTTTCCTTTATTGCTGTGATTATCACTAGGTAATCCAGTGTGATTCATGGAATATTTTTTGTTGTTGTTGTTGTAGGTATTAGAGTGATAAATAACAGCAAGAGACATGGAGATCACACTAATTTAAACTTTAATTAGTTGAACTGACATTACCAGTTTTACTTGGTCGTTTTCTTATTTCACAGTTCTAGGGAGTATAATTGCAAAGAAAAACTAGCAATTAAACATAATACAGTGTTGCCGTGATCAATAAATATTCACCTTAATTTTTTTCCACAGCAGGCTCTGTGACTTAGTAAAGCATATGTTAGATTAATGGTCTAAGCCTGACTCTGTTGTGAATGAGAATCCACACCATTAATCCCTTAATTTTTTTACAAGGACTTAACAGGATGGGTATGGGCAGGGGTACTCGGCAGTGAGTGCACTTGCAAGGCTCCTCCACAATCCTATCTGACAGATCTGCAGCACAAAGGGATGAAGGGGTAGGGTAGGAAAGGACTTTGCACTGATTTACAAAAGTGTGGAACTGAGTCATTTCCACCCACTTTACAGGTGCTGTGAGGGAAAATGTCTTCTGTTATTGCACAGTTTGTGACTACAAACTTTAGGCATTTAGACAGAATTGTCTTTATCCAAAATAAGTACATTACTTCTGTAAATTAGTGAACATGATATTAAAATATGCTAATTTTATTTCTTTTTTGTTCTCAGAAATTCCATTATAAAGTTATTCCAAAGGGTCAGTGATTTGGAAATACTTCCAGTTTTCAGTGCAAATTTAAAGTCACTATCTACCTCTTCATTCTACAGCACTACTCATTTTCCATTTGGGGTTCCTCTCTACTGTATATGTTCAAAATGGCATCTGAAACTGATCTTTCCATGCCTGTACCACATTGAAGTCTTACAGTTTTCACTGTGCCTGACTGATACCTTTTTTCAATCTCTTACAATTGCTAAGGCTGCAGCTCACAGCAGTTCTCACTGTGTGTTTCTAATGCTTATACATTTGGCTCTTACACAGTTTATGCCAGCCCTCAAGATTAGTTAGTTCTTTCTGTACACACAAATGCTCATTTAAGACTGGTGCACTGCAGTCTTGCTGCACTATTGTATTTTGATTCTTACAAGAAGAAATGGCTGTTTTGTTGTATGCTCTTTTTTTCACCTGCCCAGGAAAGAATGGAGGAGGTGAAGGTGATTTAAATCACTGTCAAGTTTTCCACATCTCCGATTTATCTGCACTTTTGTCTTTAACTCTAGAATTGCTGATCACTTTTTGATCTTTTCAACAGTGCTGCATTTGTTTTAAGAGCAGAATTTCACATTTTGCAGGAGAGTATTTTATTGATCTAGGTTCCCACTGGTGAAGCAGGATTACAGTCACAGTTACAGCTTTTAGCTGAGAATGGTAAGCATTCAAGCTGACTAATGGGAGGATATGAGAGACAACTGCTGCCCTGAGTGTATGGTTATACAGTACAGGAAGAGGTAACAGGTGAGTTCTAAGTTGTATGTGTACAGCAAAAACATATATGGGATCATCAGTGGTTCTATGTTGATCTAGAGTAGGAGAGGGGCTGATGTGTATTTTTTTATAAGAATATGCATGATTTTCTTAAAGAATAGTGTCTTAAATTTGAAAAAATTGAGAATGATTTTGTCTTTACAAGTCACTGGGCTTCAGGGAATGAAATGTGTTTAAATGAGTCCTAAACCTTCCTGTTGTTAGGTTTTAATAATTTTTAATGATTTTATAAGCCTTTCTATGTGCTGAAACACTTAATTCATAGTCCAGATAGGAAACCTGGATATCCTTTAAGCAGTCTAAGGAGGCATCTTGAGAGGCTTATTGAGAATGTGTATATGAGAATGTTCTCATGTAACGTGTATGTTACATGTTCTCCAATTGCAAAGCTGGGAACAGATATTGCACTGCTAGAAAGAGCAGTCAACCTCAGCCCACAGGCTAAATCCAGTCTGAAGAAGCTTCAGCTGTCTGGTGGCTAAGTCCCTTCTGCCCTCTTTCTTCAGTGGCTCATGGCAGCATGACCGAAACACATAGGCCTCCACCTGATCACACTGCAGTTGTACCATTCAGGGATGAATACCCAGTTTATTAGATAATAGCACATCATGAATGGCTGTTTGGGGTGCTTATCAGCCTGGGACAAGCACATTTTATCACAGGGTGGAAATTTACAGCACTCGTGAGAGCATACAAGTCATAACCTGAACAAAAATTTTCGCACCTCTATGCTGCTACCTAAGGACTAAGAAGTAAAGATGACTGAAGGGGAAAAAACAGATCTTCTCACTCTTACTTTTTCAAGTTTGTTAAATTAGAGGGAAAACATCCCTCCCACCTATATTATAGCAACCTGGCTTTGCTATTTTACTGGATTGCTGCTAGGACAATATAGCAAATCTTTTTGCATAATGTTTCTTTATAGGGTGGATTTGTAATGAATGATTTTGATGGCAGTGGGCTGACAAACAATATAAATATTGATTTCAAATGACAAGAGGTACAAGAACAGAGTGGGGATAGGTGTCAAGTTCTGCTGGGGATGCTATGACAAGTATTAAGCCCTTGTGTTCAGCTCAGTGATATCCAAATGAAAATATCATGATATAGACAGCCATACAAACATTAATGGCCCACCAGGGGGAACAGAACATTCCTGTGCATTAAGTATAGGCAGGCAAATTATTTGTATGAAAAAGGCTTGCTAACTGAGTACATAAAAGGGGAAAATAAATCATATCTTGAAGTAATGAGCTCTCCAGACCTCCCAGGGAGAGACTACTGGATTCTGATATAATTTGCACCAGCAGAAATCGCTTCATTGGTCAGCAGAGATGACAATCAGACCCACATAGGTCCTAATTATGATTTCACTGGCATAATTTTATTTTTAATTTATCTAAAAATATTGTTTTTACTCATTGTGCAATATTTTACTTTCATGGAATCTGAAGTAGGAGCTCCAGAACTGAGGGAAGAATGAACAACAAACACAGCCAAAGAATGCAGCAGACAAGAGGTCAAGATTTGGAGGCAAACATGTCATGGGGGCATACTGAGAATGAGACTTCATGATTCCTTGTTCTTCTTTAGGATCATAGAATCATAGAACATTTAGGGTTGGAAGGGACCTTAAATATCATCTAGTTTCAACTCTCCTGCCATGGCTGAGTGACACGTTCCACTAGATAAAGTTGCTCAAAGCCCCATTCAGCCTGGCCTTGAATAGTTCCAGGGATGGAGCAGGCACAATTTCTCTGGGCAGTGTGTTCCAGTGCATCACCACTCTCACAGTGAAGAATCTAAATCTGCCCTCTTTCAGTGTAAAGCTCTTGCCCCTTGTGCTATCACTGCATGCCCTTTAAAAAGGTCTTCTCCAGATGAGGGATGAGGATAGAGTTGCACCATTAGTAGTGACACTAAGTTTTGCGTTGAAAATAGCTCAGCTTTAATGTGAATTGCAGGTAGCCATACATGCTACATTCCTTTCCTCCTTAGACACTTCTCTGTATGTCCCTATGACAGTTAGCAAGGCTGACACAGAACCACCTTAGAAATTGCTTTTGAACCACTTTAAGCTTACCACAAGCCTAGTTTATTAGTGGCACATACCATTTTGCTTCATTTCAGTGCATTTCTGGTTTGATTTTTAAATAAGCAATGATGCTTTAACATGAAATAAATTGCTGATATTATTTTGAAGCTGAACCTGAAAGAAATAAATATTCAACTATTGTCTGCATCCTGTCTCATCATGAGAAAGACTCTTTTGCACAGTTGCACGTGACATAGCCGTGGGTTTAAAAAAGTGGAAACTGGAGTGGGTCTCCTGGACTAAAAAGAGCTTGTAGGAGGTTGAGGTACACTTCCTGTGCTGGAAGCAGGTCAGGAGATGATGTAAGGATGGGTGTCTGCCTGTGATCCCCCTGAGTGGTCCTCACCTGAGGACTGAGCTGAGGCTTGCGCTGGTAAGGGCTTGCCTTTGCATGGACCGCTTTCCTGATGAGGACACCTTGTGTAGCCCTGCAGCCTCTGCTGGTCTCCTGAACATCCTGCACCCAGCCTTTAGGTTCATTCCTGCTATGAAGTTTGTATTTTCTTAGAAGTCATCATTGTATCTTTTTTTTTTTTTTTTTTTTTTTTTTTTTTTTAAAAAATTCTTTTTTTGGTTTTGTTT
>NDXB01016768.1:98180-133282 GCA_002631895.1 Agapornis roseicollis
TTTTTTTTTTTTTGCCAATGATGCTTGATTTTGTTGAAAGACTGAGAAAACAGGGAAGGAAAATGCGATCAACAATTATTGAGCTGGCTTTGAAAAGGTTTGATTGTTTGTGAGTTCCTGTTACATGCTAAATGAATGGAAAGGAAGATGTCCCTTAAAATAAGGAGTGTCCCTCAAGATGAGATTGGTGGTGAAAGTGCGATGCCTGTGACATGGTTTGGTCATAAATTGCTGGAAGATGAAAACCAGGATTTCTTCATGCCACTCTAAAAATCGGTGAGAATCAGCAAGTCAAAATCTAGCATCTCTTAAATCACAAGATTAAGTCAATTCTTGAAATGTAATTGGCAGTGGTGCATGACGGTAACTAAAGCCAAACAAAAGCTTTATATCTTTATCTCAGTCACCTTTCTAAAAAAAAGAATGCATGATTTAATATTTTAAAAATATGCAGTCGATTTTAGGTAATCTGGCTGTTGAAAAAAGTGCTCTTTAGTTTCCAGTTTTTGCCCTGGTATTCATCACTGGGCTAGTACCATCCATCACAAGAATATATGAGCAATTGTAGACATCAAAGGAAACTTAAAGGAAAGGCTGTAGTTTTATAATGAAGTCATTCCAGAGACTCTCCTGGCACTTAAAAAAAATTCTTCTGATGTAAATGAGAATAAAATCAAAGCATCAGCTTTAAGATACAAAGAGATTTTCCCCATTGCATATATTTTTTTTTTGTCCTCAGTTCTTCAATGCTCTGCAGTAATTGCTGGGCTGCCAGTAGCTCTCAACCAGCTTGGCATAAATGTTATGAAATCTCACACTGGAGCACTGAAGTTGAGGCTGTGGATTTCTGGAACATCTTCTATCACTGCACTGTTTGTGCTGCAAGAAAAAAGTGCCAGAAAATTTATTGTGTATGGGGTAAAATAAATATGTTCCTCTTCAGAGCCAACTGCTAGTCTTTTATCTGTGTGGAAGATTTCCTTTACCTTGAAAGTCATTCTGTAGGAAAGAATCATAGCGATGGCATGTGATTTCAGCTCTCAACTACAAAGCAAAATTCATGAGAAGCATGCTGTTCAGATAGATAACGCAGCCCTCGAAGAAGTCAATGTTACTTCTGGGATATGAGACACCTGCTGGTCTAGTAAGCACTCAACAAAATGTATAAGATTTTAGTTTTGATCTTATGTAGAAATACCCTGGTTATATGAGGAAAAGAAAAATAGATCCTTGTTATGAAGCAGATGTTCAAAATATGTTAAATTCTAGAACTATCTGGGAATATCAAAGCCAGGTTGGACAGGGTTTTCAGCAGCCTGGTCTTGTGGGAAGTGTCCCGGTCCATGGCAGGAGGGCTGGAAATGGATGATTTTAAGGTCCTTTCCAACCCTATACATTCTAATACTGTAATAGAAGGACAGTTTCTTAGAAGACAGTTGTAAATATTCAGTGCTTGATTAATAATCAGGCCCTGAAATCTTTTTGAACAGTGCAGGTCAAAAAGCTTGACCTAAAATCCATTGCAATTACTAGAAAGACCCCTGAACTCCTTGAATTCAGTCCTGTGAACAAAATTTAACACTGAAAATGCCTTTAATGACAATTACAGAGAGACTGCAAGATGTGCAGGTGACATTCCCTATCAAGTACTGTATCCCACTTTGTGGACTGAGAATCCAACATTATACCGGCTTCCTTGAAGCCCTCTGAACTTGCTATGTGAAGCAGCTGAATGATACTTGAAGGACAAAAGAGTCAAGAGACCAAATGTGTTGCTGTGCTTTGACTTAATATTTTGCTGGGATTGCTGCATAACTTTGTGTCTGCATGTTATTTTTCCCAGTTTATTTTAAGAAAGCTGTTGATTTGTTTATTTGGCCTCCTATCTGGCTGGAAGCATGGGCTGAATGAAGTGATCATTCTGCTGAGTGAGATTACTACAGTGAGATTGAGCCACCATGATACACAGTATGTTTTGAATCATCTGAGATTTATTTGTATTTCTTCCTAAAACATAACTAAGCTTCAGAAATTAGACAATTTAATAGTATTTGGATAAGTGTTTCAGGAAATAATTTCATCTGTTTTTTAAAAAATAAACTGTCACTGGAAGCAATGGGCAGTTTCCTGGGGATTGCTCCCTTTCACTGAGTGATAGGCTGACAGCTCCTGCTGTTAAATATGCAGTGTACACTGGTGCTTTCCACTGGACTCTGAGAGCAAGAGTGGTCTTGTTTTAAGTTTGTGCTGTCATGCCTTTAGTTTTTGAATACTCATATCTATGCCAACCCCCTAACCTCTATTTTTTTTCCGCTCTCCATTGTCTGGGCCATAATTCTGAAAATGTAGGATCTTTTTTAGTATCTGGAGTTGTCAAGAAGCCATTTATTGATTCTCATGATGCAACTACTGAAGTTTCTTTGTGACCTGCTGTAATTTATGATGGTGTCTGTAGTTCCCAGAGTTTACCCTATAGTAGCTGACTGCAGTAGAGTCATTGCTACAAGGTGCATGGCAGAGGTGACAAAACTAGCTGAAGGGCTCAACTTAGTTGAACTTTGAGAGATATATCATCCCTTTGGAAACCCTGTCTGGGCATCTCTAGCTCTGACGTGGCTCTGCTACGTGCAGGGCTTGATTTAAATGTGACTTACAAGAAAGTAAATTTAACTTGAGACCGTTGTTAATTCAAGTCACATCACTTGCATAATATGAAAATGCCTTAGTCTCTAGTTCCTGGCTATGGTAAATGACCACATAAAGGTTTGGTATCAAATGAGATGTATACACATTTCCCAGACTTGTTAATAGTATTGGAGGAAAAAGTATATGGTCTTTAAGTTCAGAAATGTAGTCTAATTATTATACAGCTATTGAATTATTTTCAGATAGCTATTCTATTCCCTGTTTACTATAATTGAATATTTTTAACTTGATGGAAGTTAAAAAGAATGTGAATTCAGTGTAAATAATAGTATAATTTAACATCTTAAGAAAAAAAAAATCCAAGTGTATAAGAACTGCAGAAAATAAACGTCTCTTGTATACTGTTTTGGAAAGTTCTCAAGGCATCCAAATCCTAATGGGTAAACTTCCAACTTCTCAGATAGACATCCATGACATCCACCCACACAACAATCTTGTCTCTAAATTGGAGAGACATCAATTTGATAGCTGGACCACTCGGTGGATAATGAACTGGTTGGATGGATTCACAAAGAGTTGTGGTCAATGGCTCAGTGTCCAGCTGGAGGCCAGTGACGAGTCGTGTCCCTCAGGGATCGGTGTTGGGACCGGTCTTGTTCAACATCTTTGTCGCTGACATGGACAGTGGGATTGAGTGCGCCCTCAGCAAGTTTGCCAATGACACCAAGCTGTGTGGTTGGGTGGATACGCTGGAGGAAAGGAATGGCATCCAGAGGGACCTTGACACACTTGTGAGGTGGGCTGATGCCAACCTCATGAAGTTCAACCATGACAAGTGTAAGGTCCTACACCTGGGTCAGAGCAATCCCAGGCACAGCTACAGGTTGGGCAGAGAAGAGATTGAGAGCAGCCCTGCGGAGAAGGACTTGGGGGTGCTGGTCAATGAGAATATGAACATGAGCTGGCTTCAGTGTGCTCTTGCAACCCAGAAAGCCAACTGTATCCTGGGCTGCATCAAAAGGAGCGTGACCAGCAGTTCGAAGAAGGTGATCCTTCCCCTCTACTGTGCTCTCGTGAGACCTCACTTGGAGTATTGTGTGCAGTTCTGGTGTCGTCAACATAAAAAGGACATGGAGCTGTTGGAACAAGTCCAGAGGAGGGCCATGAGGATGATCAGGGAACTGAAGCACCTCCTGTATGAAGACAGGCTGAGAGAGTTGGGGCTGTTCAGCCTGGGGAAGGAAAGGCTGCATGGAGTCCTCATAACAGCCTTCCAGTATCTGGAGGGGCCTATAGGGATGCTGTGGGTGCACTGTTCATTAGGGATTGTAGTGACAGGGTAATGGGTTAAAACTTAAACAGGGGATGTTTAGATTGGGTATAAGGAAGTTGTTCTCTCCTGGTAGGGTGCTGAGGCACTGGAATGGGTTGCCCAAGGAAGCTGTGAACGCTCCATCCCTGGCAGTGTTCAAGGCCAGGTTGGACGAAGCCTTGAGTGGCATGTTTTAGTGTGGGGTGTCCCTGGTCATGGCAGGGGGGTTGGAACTAGATGATCTTAATGTCCTTTCCAACCCGAACTATTCTATGATTATATGATTCTATTTTATGATTCTGTGTGCACCCTACACAGAGGCACTTCTGAAGGGGGGTTCCACTCCAGCATGGACCTTTCTTGACAGCATGAGAAATCACTAGCCAAATTACTGGATAAGAAGGGATAATGTGGAACAATTTATGCTACTAATTAACTTCAAGCACTTTTATAAGTTATGAACACATAATGTATGCCAGAAGATTTTGGTAAACTTTCCAGCGTGAGTGCAATACTCCAAAGGAAGTTTGGAAATCTGTGTGCAGCACTTTTTGTTGTGGTTGGTGGGACAACAGGGACAGCTTGGGGTAAAAGCAGTATCTTCACACCTTTGTGATACCAGTATTAATTGCAATTGATTTCAACATTGATTTATTAGAGAATCTTTTCTGATGAGCTCTCAAAAATATTTCAAAAGGGTGTTAAATTGTGAGAAACAATTTATAGCCCTTTGATCAGGGAAATAACACCTTATGGTACTGACATGATTGTCAAAATCATAATTAGCATAATTATAAATCTTATCAGCTGTTCATGTAGTCACACATTTGTTAAACTGATCTTATCTGGTATGAGACAAGCTGGGTGCCAGATAGGCACTGCACAGAGGGGATTAAAATTTTTTTCTGTTGAATTACCAGCTTTGGAATGTGTTTTTTCACATTCCTCCTCTTAGTCTTGCTGCTATGTGTTCCTTTACCATTTTTGGTATGTGGCTTATATGTTGGGTGTGATTTGGTTGCTTATTTGTAATATTCATCCAAATGCTGGTACTTCTGTTTCATGGGTATGTGTTCCTACAGTTTTGCAGCTTTATTGCTATTGGAAGTGTGATTTTACCAGTTCAATTTTCTTGTAGCAAAAATTTATAAAATATTAATATTCTTGCAACTTATAAATCAGACATGAAAGTGCCAGAAACTTCTGTGATTTAACTCTTCACATATATGTAGAGCAGCGCAGGACTCCTAGCTACACCACGTAGTTGAGTACTGTTTATAACATCCCCATCAGAAACTGGGATTGTCTAACAGCAGTTTTGATCTTTGTCTTGATTAGCAGCAGCAATGATTTTGGCTGCATACTTACCTTGCCTTTCTATTGGGAAGTAAGACTGGAGTTAGCAGGATGAAATGACTGAGTTTAGACTGCATAAATAAACAAGATCAGTTAAATCAAATGTCCATATTGATAATTTTATGCAAGTCAATTTGGCTATTCTGACTTGAAGCCAGACATCTGAACAGATTTATTTGCAAAAGTATTAATCTCTTTTTGCTAGAAATATTCTTCAATGCCTTATGTTATTGGAAAGCATCCATGATGCGTTTTATGAGGAAAAGCAATTGTGTTTTTCTGTTATAATGTACTGTCAAAGAGATAATCCAGTCACCCACTAGCAATATAGGTTAATTAAAAACCTTAACAGTTCAAAGGATGATTCATCCTTTTTGATTACTTACTGTCTTTGTCCTCTAACTTGCATTTCATCTTGTTATTTCACATTCTGGGTAAGGAAGTGCACAGATACACAGATGGCACCTATTCAAGATGCAATTTGCAAAGTCCCATGTTAAAAGCCAGTTTTGGTTATGCACGTATTGTTTTTCAGTCACTTTTAAGGATACCTGCTGGTACACAACATAGTGTTCTCTCAATAAAGGTATGTTGGCATTCCAGCTCACAGGATTTAATCATTAAGGCCTGTGGCCTGGAAATTTAACTAGGGACTTCACATGCCTTACAGATAGCTGCTGCTGGCAAAGTCAGCCTGTGGTGATATCACTGCCATCAAGGTAGTGTTTTTACTATAAAATGGCAAAAGTGACAGCACAAATCAAGTCTGCTGCAACAGGCAACAGTGATGATGTAATCTTTTCTGCATCTCTTCTTGGGCCTAGTTGTTACACACTTAATACATGAATGTTTTATTGTGAGTAGTATAAATCAGTTGCCAGCAATTCTCAAAGAAAAAAACTGTAAACAGAGGCTAGTAATGTGCTGGCCCTTCTCCAGAGTGCATCCTGTGTTTTGATAGCAGTTATTAATGTCCTCCAAGAGGGATATAATAAACTGGCTTTTCCTACATCTATGAAATAATTTGCCACTGGATTGCCACTCATTTATAGCAAAAATTATTTATATGTTTAATGATATTCAGTACAACAATAAGGAGTAGGTAAATTCTTTGAGTGATGTCCTCTGGCAGTATTGGAGAAGCTCCTTACCTGGCCTTGATTAAGTGAACTAACGTCAGTTTAAAGCTGCTGTACCCATGGCCTGCTAATACCTTTTAAAAAGCAAATGTTTTATGGGAAAGCGATTAAAGTGTTACTGGGAAATAGCCACAAGGTTGGAAGAGGCCTGATCAGGTACTACTATCACAATGACACCCACTATAGTTTGGAAAGATTGTTTCACCATCATAGGTAGGTAAAGGCTGAAGTTTGATAATGATTTTCTGTCATAAGGCAAGATAACAGCAATGATCTAAGGAGAAACTGAATCTGATTTTATATTTGGTACTCACATCCATTTTTATTTGGTAACAAAACTCAGAATATTTTCAGTGATGCTATATAAGCATTTTAATTTGGATACAAAACACATTTTGGACAAAATTCTGCATTTCCCCCAGTTTATGTTATTTTGCTCATATCAAGGAGTCATTTCAAATCCTGCAAATGAATTTTCTTAAATTAATAACCCATTAATGAGGATTTGGACAAGAAAGGCATGCTAAATCTAATCTGAAGTAATCCTTTTGCCCCAGAAATGTGTAAAGAACAGACAGAAGGATCTTGGAAATTTGGGACATTTGGCACTGTCTTCTGTCTGCCTCCAGATCCTCCCTTACTGGGCTGCAAGACTTCCTAGTGTTAACATAATCTTTGTCACCCTGATTCTTATTAAGCCATTCTCAGTTTCTCTTCTTTCAGATCTGTCAATATTTAAAAATGATCAGACAAATTCTGTATGATTTTTTCCAGTTTTCCGCCTTTCAGAGAGTGTGCCAGCCCCATCCATTTGTGTCTCACTGGAAGAAAGTATGCACGGACATACCAAACATAGAAAGACCCAGGGGTGGTTTTAAGATTAAATCAATTAAGTCCACCTGTCTATCTGGCTGTTACTACTGGAAAATGCCTAATTGGACTCAGGCATTTAGTCCAGCAGCAGTGGCCTCTAAAGCCCCTCAACACAGGCTGCATGCGGCAGGGCATATAAAACCCAAGCTCCCACCACCCATCCTGTCAGTGACACTTGCCACTGGTGCTGCAGGATAACAGCACTTACTCCTCTGTAGAACACCCACTTCAAAAATAGTATTTCCCAGTTTTCACAGCTGGCCATCTTCTCCTATAATTACAACATGGTAGTAATCTTATGTCTTTTATATGATTAATGGAAATCCTATAGGTATAGGAAGGAATGTTAAGGATGGCTTTTGATAAAGAAACATAAGTGTTCACATGATATCCAGATTCTGTCTGAGTGCTTACTAAAGGTGTTAGAAGAACAGCTGTGTAAATTAAGCCAATTAGTTGTCTGCAGGAGAGTTAATACACGTATAAAAGCTCTTCTCTACTGTTTTACCTAAATGGCTAAATGCTGCTTTGAATGACAGCTGACAGAAATAAACTTTTCTAATTCTGTTGCAAAACATGACGTCTCTCAGTTAAATTTTCTCCCTTAGTTGTTTAAATCAGGCTAATTCTGTTGTTTTCCATATTATTCTCTTAGGATCTGCAGAGCTGTTTTTTAACAATAAATGTAAAGCAGTCCAACTCAAATATTTTTGCCTACTTTAAAGCTCTTCCAAGCATGATGGACTTACATATACAAGTCGTCCCAGAAATTCTCAGTGTTGCCTCCTTTTTCTGACAGACTGAATGAGGAAAAAAAACATATACAGAAACTTGGTTGGCAGGTAATGCTGAAGCTGATAAAAAAGTTGTGCTGGTAAGGCTCAAGCGAGTCAGAGCAGGGAACAAGAAGTCATATGATACACAGACACCTCTACGTACACAGGGTACTCTTCTATTCAGCCATGGAACTCAGCATTCACCAGCTCCTTAAATGACATTTAAAGCTAGATTTCCGAGCAAATTGGCATTGGCACTGAATGAAGATGGCATTTTCCTAATGAAGAAACACAACGAATTTAGTGAGCTGGGGTTCACTTTGCCAAGCTTTTGGGGGTGCACATTGAGGAAGAAACCTGGAAGAAATGTTCCAATTTTGAAGTTAAATAAGGTTTCGGATGCTTAATTTGAAGTGGACATTCTGCCTTTGGGAATTAATTTAATTATTTTTAAATGTTACACCAAACCTGACAGTTTTGTTTGTTTCTTTTACAGGTAACTGTAAAACATTCAAATTTTGCTTGGTTAAAAACATAATTATGCTCACAGTACTTTTTGGTATCCAGCAACTGTGCACTTTGGAAAGCCTGATAAAAGCAACAAAACTTGCCCTTCACTGCTTATTTCAGAATATTCTTTTGTCTTTCATAGAGTGTAAAGAAAATTTTTTCTCCAGTGATTCCTGTCACAGGAACAAGTCCTTTCAAACCTGGATTTCTGGGAACAGTCTTGTACCAGATTCTGCAATCTCTTAAAAAAACACCAATATGTTTTCTATGTTGGTGTGCACTATGTTCCCATTTCATAACCCCAAAGTTTACTTTATGCTAGGGAAACCAGAAATACATTTATTAAGATGCTTCTTTTCTTTAAATAACACAAAAGACTGGGCTAATGCCAGAATTGCAGGGTCATAATCAGCATTTGTGGATGTACTTTTTGGAGTTCCAAATATTTTTCATATTTTTTACTTTGGAGAAACCTCTCTTTTATTTAAAACTGCAATGTTATTTGTAGATAATCTGTCATTAACAACTCTCTGCTCAGAAAATTAATTCTAGCTAGACCAGAGACTGCAATTTGGAAATCTTAAGAGTGTTTGGTTAATTAACTCATCATTTGATTTATTCACATGTTAATCAGCTCCTGAGGATCAATAAATTCTCATTCAGGATAAATAAATTGGATTGAGGAAACAGTTAATGCTGCAATAACAGTGGTGCCCAGTTGGGCTCATTTGTGTACATATTTCACTTGTTAATCACCAGTCAATTTGAAATGAAATTTACTGCAGAGTCTGAGTTGTTTTATTTCTTTTCACTGGCTGAGAAACAGAAAGGTCTATTGTGGAAGGCTTAAGGCACTACCTGGAAAAAAACATCAGTCTGGTTTACCACAAAACCTTTTATTTTTACCTTAAAATGCAGACTGAAGATCATTTTATTTCCATTTTTCACTCCTCACAGCATTGAATTGTCTCTCATCTAAGCTTCTGAAATGTATTCCAGTGGTTTGGGCTGAGCATACTTAATCCTCATCATGAATGTCCTTTGCACATTTTCTTTCTCATCAAGATTTTTAAAGCATGCTTATTGGTAATGAAGGCTAGTGGGACACACAAGACATTTTAATAAACTGGTATAAATCTTTGAGGAAAAACATCTCTTATGAGTTTTATTTTCTTCTAAAGATATTTGCTTATTACTTGAGTGTGGTTGAAAGCTGCTGTAATGATAATTTTATAGATTAAGAGATTGTCAAACGACATCCTGTTTTCATGGCATCTCCCACATAGACAGAATCCCCCTCTATAAGAAATGTCCTGGGAATCTTATCACAGGATAAATATAACATAGGATTGTTTGTATTGTAATTATCATAAATGTAAGAATAAAAATTAATCACAAAATTAGAAAAGAATGACAAAACCTACATACAATAAACCCTCTTGTCCAGAATTTTCTAAATATTTTAATCTGTGGATTAGGGAATTAGTGATATAAAGATAACTAAATGGTACTCTAAATCATCTGGAGTCAGCTGCCTTTTTAGACATATGTCTAAAAAGACAGAAAGATGCTTAATTTTGTAAAACTCAATTGTCAGACTGTCCAGTGAGCATTTGTCTTCCAACATACAACATTATAAGCATTTTTTTTTATGTACTTCACAGAGCTCCATCAATCTACAGTCCTCATGCTCTGAAACAGTTACTGCTTGTATGGTGTTAAGAGTGTATGTGCACCTACGCTTTAACACAAGTTAACACAAAATCACCAGCCTACCTATAATGAGTGGGTATTTTTCATCCTATACCATTGTCACTGATAACATCTCTGGTGTTAAGATTGACAGGTTTTTAGATGGATGTATTGTGCAGTGTTTTTTAATACTGCAAGTCCTGATCTAAGGTCAGACACCACAATGATCAGCTGTGGCTTCTGCAGTGCTCAGTATTTACAAACTGCATGAAAATCAATCAGGCTGTTAAGAAATTAAGAGGTGTTAATCATACCGTCAGCTTCTCAAGCTGATACAAATGGCTAGAGCTAAACAAAAGAAATTACAGAAATCAGTGACACTGTGCTCTTTATGTTAGTGAAAGATCTGAGGCACTGGATATTTTTGCCCCATGTGTCATTACTACATGTTCATGGGGGTATCATCACGCTTTGCAACTTAATTCTTACTTCTTCAAGATTTGCTCTTTTGAAAACTCTGAAGTAGATTAACCTCCAGCTCACAAATGTAGCTCACAGCTGAATAGGCTCCACTTACTTAACACTTGCCTTATGTTCAAACAAAAGTGTCTTCGGTGGAGTTTATGCCATTACACTTAAATATAAACTTTGTGCCAATCTAATGGTTATCTTAGGCACATTAAAATAGCTACAAATCATGACATAACTGAAAACCCCCAGAATCTGCTGCTAAATTATTATCCTGTGCCATGGTAACATGACAATCATAGAGAAATTGTCCTTTGCTGGTTTCACAGTCAGACAGGATTATTTTTTGACCTGCTATTCACCTTTGTTGCTGCCAGCTTGCCATCCCCAGAGTTTTCACCCATATGTTTGATTCACAGTTTTTGAAGTTGACTGTTGGGGGCTGTTGATCCAAGTTGGCTGTTAGGGACTATACAGCTGCACTTTTTGATGAAAGATACTCATGCAGCTGCAGGAAGTAGAAGAGAGGGTTTTCTCATCATGTCTGGAAAGGAGCACCTATGAGGTCTCTGGGTGCACACGGGGCTAGGCCTGCTGGTGTGCTGGCAGGCATCTGCTGGTGCTCTGTGTTGAGGCAGGGAAAATCATGAGGTATAATGTGCTACACAGCTGGTAGGTGCCATAATTTGTGTTTGTTGTTACTGTTCTTGGAAACTGGGGACTGCAACAAAGTGGGATGTCAGGTGTCCCCAGAAATTAATTTCTGATGTTTTATTTTGGGCCAGGCTGGCATTTTAAATGTCATGTTGTCTGGATTAAGCTCAGGCTAGTAGGAAAAAGCTTGGCTGCCATTGCTTGAATGGCAAGTGAGCATGATCTTTGCTGGAGAGAAGGCCTTGAGGTTTTCCTTTACAATAAAAGGATTTGTATTTTAAGGCTTCCCTGCTGACCGGTTTGTTTCCCTAAAGATTATTGTTCAGAAAGAATGTAACTGCATCCTGCCTTCTATTTTACTAACCAGTTTCTTTGGGAATCTGCTCTTTACTAGGCAGTCTTGGGAATTATGGGGAGAAGAAGAGGAAAGATTGTATTGATCTCAAATACAGTGTGTTGGTCAATGGGTATGTTAAAGGAGTAACAGATAAACTAACAAAAATCTTTGTAATCGATTGATTGGTCATTGATTGCTCCCAGGAGATACACATTTGATCTGAGAATTGGGCTTGTCTTCAATTCAATTATTGTATGTAAACAAGTTCTGGATTTATCTGAAGGAGAGTGAAAAGATGATGGGGAAAGTTCACAGTTTATGTTCACTTCAAAGCAAGGTTGGTATGCAGAGAAAATGCCTACCAATGCAAATTTTACATTTTCCAGTATTCTGTAAGAGCATTGTGCTTCTTCATGCCAGCACGCTGCCTAACTGTAAGTTTAGAAATACATCAAGTGATCCAGTCTTTTTTCAAGCACAGTATAACCGTACTTGCTATGCTTGGTGTTGATATCCAGAAGCTCAAAAAGGGTGACTTTAAATAGGAGAGTGAGTTTGAGTAGTGAAGTTTGGGGCTGGCTGAGTCACAAAAATATATCTGCGTTTCTTTGGGCCAGTTGATTTGGGACCATATATCAATTTGAGATTTTCATAATACCAGGGTAGAATAATCTGGAAATAAATTCGTCATTCAGGCTGATCTCTGTGTTGAAAACAGTTGTTTAATACAGTCCTGCTTTACAGATCATAACAGGCTGCACAAGGTAATAGATGCAATAAAGCACATATTGTTAATTTTACTTAATGTCTATTAGATTTGGAAAGTCTCTTTCACCTGCTTTTATACGCACCTTACATGCACCTTATTCTTTCTTCATAGCTCAGGAAGGCCGGGTCATTCTGACTGTAATATGTCAGTGAGCTTTATAGGTGTTACTGTCATATGAAGAATGGCTTTTACAGATAAGCCAAGCAGCAGCAAAGCTGCTGGCAGGCTTTGACAGCCACAGACTGAGCCAACTGACAAGCTCTGGGACAGATCCCCAGCAAATCCTAAGCAGATTCTGAGACACCAAGCCTGACTCTGCTGCATTACTTGTCTGCAGGACTGCTGTGCCTCCCAGGGGGAAACTGCCACCCTTGAGATGCTCCAAGGCATTTGATAGATCAGACAGAAACCCAGCGATAGCACTGACGTTTATGAAGAGAATAAATGACTGATCAGAGATGAATATCCCCCATGAGAATTCATCTTTCTGTTCTTAACTGTGGAATAGATATTTTTCTTTAATAATTCTGACTCTCATATAGTCAACATTTCATGTCAACAATTATCATAGTGTATTTTGTCCTTAAGGTGTGGGACTAACTAGCATTGACAGTCTTCCCTTGTTATAGAGAATTTAATAAGGACATCTTGCACAATATTTCTGCTAGAGTACCCAAATTTAACCATTAGCTACAAGATTATTGAAATTATTAAATCCTCCCATGGTCAGGAAATAATTCACTGAAGATTAAAAGGGAAGTCAAAGGTATTGTACAGGTGAACCAGTTTAAGAGAATAGAAGTCTGAGAATAATACAGGTAATTTAAAGACTCAGAATGGTTGAATTTCCTTTTTTAAACTCAGGTAATTTTCACAGAATTGGGTGGGAGCAGACACACTGTCCTGGGTTCAGCAATTGCAGTCTGTTTTTTCTCCTCCTTAGTAGCTGGTGTTTTGACTTGGCCCGGGATCAAGGCTGATAAGACCGGTGGTTTTGGTTGTTGCTGGGCAATGTTTGCCCTGACCAGGGACTTTGTGAGCCTCATGCTGTGCCGGGGAGGAGGGGAGGCCGGGAGGAAGGAGGGACAGGACCCAGGCTGGCCAGGGAGTTATTCCGTACCATAGCACATCATGCCCAGGAGGTAACTGGGAGTTACCCGGAAGGAGAGGAACCTTCCTGGTCGGGCTCGTTTTCGGTGGGTGGTATCGTACCCTCTTCCCTTGTTTTCCTTATTATTATTATTGGTGATAGCAACAGTGATTTGTGTTATACCTTAGTTACTGGATTGTTGTTATCTCAACCCATGGGAGTTGCATTCCTTCAATTCTCCTCCCCATCCCTTCAGGAGCGGGGAGGAAGGAGGGGAGGGCAAAAAAGTGGGAGGTGAGTGAGTGAACGAGGTGCATGGCTGAGTATAAAACACGACACACACTGATGTATCCAAGATGGTGGTGGCATGGAAGTAACCCTTGACCTATTTCATTTGTTGTCCTACAAATTCCTGCTAAAGCATTTAGGAGGAGACCTTAGGCTAGAAGTAGCCACCCACTGGAGCAACCCATCTGATCTGGAAGCTAAGGAAAGCTGAAGAAGGGCAGGCTGACATATTGCTTAAATGTTACTGACTACTTCAGCTTCTCAAGTTCTAGGGATATTATGGTTAGCTCTTTTGTGTTTTTCTGCTCTGTACATTTGCCCATTCCCTTTGGAGAAGCTGGTGTGTATCCTGTTTCCTGTGTTGGTAAATGTATGCACACATCACAAAATCCTTTTCAATTCTTGTTTAATGAATTTTGGTCATTCTGTAGAAACTTTGCATATTGCATCATGGATGGTTGGTTTTCAGGGATATCACAAATTAAAATCTTTGACATTGGTCATATATGTTAAGCAACAGTGACATTGCAGATGTAGAACATGCTAGCAGGAAGTTTTCTGCTATTTAAGTAGTCTGGCAGCTGTTAGATCCTGGGGAATCCTTGGAGAGAATGGTAGGTGTCCTGTATTTCCTTAGAGACCTCAAATAGAAAAGTGCAAATGTTATTTTGGCTTTGTTAGAAAGACAAATGCTCCTAAAATATTGTGGGTTTGGTTTCTGTTCCTGAAATAATCTTCTTTATACTAAAATAAAACAAAATAAAACAAACCCCTAAAAAAAAAACCCCAAAAACCAAACACACACACACACACACAACCAAAAAACCAAAACAAAATCCCACCCCAATTAGAAATTCCTACATGACCAACTGGAAATTGTTTTTCTATTACTGTGTGGATATCTGCTCAAACCAATTACTGTTTGGGAAAAGACGCTGGCAATTTGGCTTCTCTTTAAATTGCTGATTGACAGAATATTTCTTTTTTTTTTCCTGCTGGAAGCTCTGATTTGTAATTTCTTCTTTGAATTTTTGACACTTTTCATCTTCTTTACAATAGGTTTTGATAATACATAAATTTTTTTCATATTCCACATTTTTCCTGAGGTAAAAGGAAGAGGATGTTATGGATGTGGTATAATTTGGCATGCTAACAAAATAAGGGTAGGCATTGAGGTCAAATGCTGCAGACTTGGGCAAGGCAGTAGATAATTTGCCTGAGGAATGAGACTTGATTGTAGGTAAAAAGGATTTCTTTGCTTAAGGAAAGATTAGCTCCATTATTTAAAGCAACCCTTTAGGGGTATACAATGCTGTATATTTATTGCATAGATGTTGCAGCTGTATGGATTAATTGTGGATCTAGTGCTTGTGAATTCCAGTGAAAAAAACACCAGGTAGTAAATGCTGTTCACAACTTTCACTAGCATGACATTTTTTTTGACAGAAAGCCAGAAGGTCTGGACCCCTCCTTTACCCCTAATGTTTACCCTATTTTATGTGAACTGGTCAAGCAAATTGTATGAAAGTACTAGTACTAGTTAGCAGGAAGGTCTTCCTTTGCACACTGCACAGCCCAGATTTGTTAACTTCCTATCTTCACTTACAATAATACTTCGTGTATTGCATTAAACTCTTTCACTAGAGCCACATAAAGACATTAGTTTGCAATTAAGTTTTCCCCCAAAAATGTCATTACTTTAATGTAGATGAGGTCCAGCCTTTCACTCATGTTGAAGTTTTGTAGGTATTGGTTAGCTTTCTTTCAAATAAACATGAATCTATTATCCTGAAAGAATAAGTAAATATTTTATTTTTCTGCTTTCATTTAAATTAGCTAATTAATTTATATTTAGCTATACTAAGCAAAATAACTGTTATGTGGACAAGAAAATTAAAGTAAGCAAAAAATACTATCACTAAATATATTTATGAACTGTGAATGAAATCGTTGTCAAAAAAATTTGGTTCAGTTAGTTTCACAGGTTTATTACATGTGGAAATAAAAATGTTAACTAAAAGCAAGAGATTTCTGAACTTCAGAGCATCTTCAGAGGATGTGAAAAAAGAGAGCATGATACTACAACATATGACAAAAAGAATGGGAGTGTGAAAAGTAGTATCAAAGTTAAAATGATTTCTTCCACTCTTTTTGAGCCTTTTTGCTAAAGCAGGTCAAATAAATTGTTAATTCCCAGATAGCTAAAATGAACCTGAAAATTTAACATAATAAATCAGATTATTTGTTACTAATGTGACATTTGAGTGCAGTGGTCTAGAACAAAATGGTTATGTTCTGTTAACAGAATTTTACCTAAATTTACTTGCATTAGTGTCTGTTCTAAATGCATTTTTATCCTGCTGTCAAGTTTTGACTGTTCTGAAATAACTAATGTTGCACTGCTCTTACTACTGGGAGATCCTGGGAACTGTTCTCTGTGACTTAAAAGTTGAAAGAGTTGGCTATATATTTCATAAAATGTATAATCCCTTCTGGGCATTTTTTTAGGGTTTCTCAGCAAAACTTGGATTCTGTTAATATGAGATGACTGTAGAAAATTTAGATCCTTATACAACAAATATAAATAGATTTTCCCAATTATATTCCTTTTTACTGCTAACTATGACACTAACTGCTTCTTCTTTTTGCACTGTCTTTCCTTTTTCTCTTCTCTCTGCTTTCTTTTAAAGGCAGTAGTTTTTCTGTCATTTCTCATCTTCTGTATGCACCATACAAACCAGAAAAAAATAGCCAAGTTTAGAAACTTATTGCTCTAGGGAGATATAACTGACCCATAACCACTAAGAAGAAATTATCAAGTCCCAAAAGCTTTGTAAAGGAAAAGCTATTTTTACATCTTCTGTTGTAGCACCTATTCCACCTGTGATGACATTCCACACACAGACTAAACTTTTCTCACCACATTTCTCTTTTTACTAGTATTTGGTTTTATTTTTCATCAAAAATTATTTCATATAAACACTATTATTTTAGATCTTCTTATATGTTTTTATTTTTTTTTCTTTTTATACTCTTATTTTTACAGTTTTCAAGGGCAGAACGTGGGTCTGATATCCAGCCTAGTTGCACTTCAGATAGGTCACTTGGGGCCTTACGTATGTCTTGTGCTCTTGATTCTTGTGATCTACATGCAGCAATTAATTTGGTAAAGGCTTAGTGTAACATTTTATGGTAAGGAAGCCAGAAAGGTACTTGGTTTTGATCTTCAGATTTATAGGACCAACAAAGATATAAGAACCATTAAAACTTATTCCAATTTCTTCTAAACAAACTTTTATAGGTCTAATCTGCGGAATATTTTGGATTCTTTTTTTTTTTTTTTTTTTTTTTTTTTTTTTTTTTTTTTTTTTTTTTTTTTTTTTTTTTTTTTTTTTTTTTTTTTTTTTTTTTTTTTTTTTTTTTTTTTTTTTTTTTTTTTTTTTTTTTTTTTTTTTTTTTTTTTTTTTTTTTTTAATTAAATTTCAGGTCTTAGCTCAGATCTTTCTTAAAAAGACCTTCCAGAAGATGCTTTTAGGGAAACAAGCAGCTCTGTATTTTTCCAGCTTAATTTCTGTTTTGTCTGTTGTCATGTAGGGTTTTTTTAAACAAGATGGAAGCCATGTTATTTGTATCAAACCAAACACTGTAATGAAAGTCATTGATAAGGAAGAGAGATCTGTACAGTGATGAAGCCTCTTATCTACCATTGGCACAGCAGATGCCGCATGGACTAGTGTTAAAGTGTTTCCAAGTACAAAATGAGCTCAAGAATCTGGAATAAACATCCTCAGACAGGTCCAGAGTGGACAAACTGCTCCCTTGTGTAATTCTTCACATGGCAAGGATTCATTTTTAAACACGGTGCTTAAGTTTTTGGATATTCAAGGTCATAGCAACATCTGCATAAAGTGCAAGTCTATATCATGCTGCTGATATTGTGGTATGTCTCTGCCAAAGTGAGGAATCTTGAAGACTGAGTGATCAAATATGACTAGATGTGAGTAAAATAGGTCAAGAAAAAAGAAACAAAAATATCCACTAACTTCTGTGGTACACCCTGGGTTCCTTTATATATGTTTTTTTTTATATACCTTTACCTATGGGTGTGTGTATGTGTGTGTGTGTGTGATTGTACAAGACTAAACTAATGGCAAAAGTCCTTGGTAAGTGTATCATAAAATTCATGGTTGGAAGTTTTCTGCCAAGTTTTAGAGGCTTTGGATTCAGATATTTTCAGAAGCTGGGAAAGAAAACGACAATTGAGATTTACTTGGCTTCCTCGCTAGCACTGCCTGCTACCTTTATTCTCTATTTTCACCTGGATTGCTGCCTGGATAGAAGGGGAAATCGGTGATTTGAGAATTATTCAGCTCTTTTTACCTGTTTGATTGGCTGCTGATGGCAGAGGTGCTGGCAAGTGCTTACTGTGAGCACATGAATTGGCAATACAGACAAAGACTTAAACAGGCCGGTGCAGGTAGAGAAAGTCCAGTGCTTTCTGGGAATCTGGCACTTACTGCCTGTACTTTTCCAAGGTGTACATGCTCATATTTCTACTCAGAAGATCACACCAAAATGGGAGCCTGGGCATAGTTCATCACTTAGTCCTGCACCAAATAATACAGCTGTAGTCTCCTGATGGTGTGCGTGCTCTGCTTTACTGTGAGTTGGGTTTTTACCTATGGCACCCCTAAAGTCCTTGGAAACACCTAGTGTTAGTGAAACCAGAACCTCTTGGGTTTGCTTCAAGACAGAAAGACTGTGCAACAATCTTAACTGTTGAAAACAACTGATACATTCCTCCATCCCAGGGCTTGAAAGGACCTTATTATTAGAAAGGATCTTTTATTTACAGTCTCTTTCCTCTGAGTCTGCTAATGGTCTCTTTTTAATTTTTTTTTTGTTGGGTTTTTTTTGGTTTGTGTTTTTTATTTTTTTTCCCCCCTTTTCTGAACTGGACAATTTTCCATTCAAGAAAAACACAACTGAGTTGAATTGAAAGAAAAAGCAATTTATGTGCTTGAAAATGTGTGCCTCTCCAACCCCCAGGTGCTGTCACAACAGCCAGGAGGTATACTGGCACATGTGGCAGAAAAGAAAAGGCTATAATAAGTCTAGCTATGATTATTAAGAAATCCTGTGCTTATGCCTGCAGAAACATTTTGTTTTAAGAGATAGTTTACAGGACAAAGAGTAATGGGTCCAAACTTAAACAGGGGAAGTTTAGATTGGATATAAGGAAGAAATTCTTTCCTGTTAGGGTGGTGAGGCACTGGAATGGGTTGCCCAAGGAAGTTGTGAGTGCTCCATCCCTGGCAGTGTTTAAGGCCAGGTTGAATGAACCTGGCATGGTTTAGTGTGAGGTGTGCCTGCTTATGGCAGGGGGCTTGGAACTAGATGATCTTAAGGTCCTTTCCAACCCTAACTATTCTATGATTCTATGGAAAACCCCCAAAAATCACACAAAAAACTCCCAAAAAACTCCAACACAAAAACCTCAACAAAAAGCAGGAGACATTTTCTTTGTCTGAGAAATAGGATTTGCCCAAGTAAGAGGATTTGCCAAAGACTATGTGAATTTGTTTGTTTTCAGACAGCAGTGTCATTGCATTACCTGCCTTATTTGCATATCTTTGTTGCATTTTTTTCAGGGGATTTTGTACAAACTGAAGTTGTGTGTTGTTTTGGAAGTTCTGGGAATTAGAACACTGTATGAGTGGAAATTCAATAGGACACCAGTGAATAGTGTTATATTCTGCAGAATGAACTCAGCAAACAGGTGCCACCCTATCTGTACTCCTCCTCAGTTTAGGCTGTAACTGCACAATGAATAAGGACTGGAATTAACAAGTTGTGTGTGCTTGTGGCCTCACTTCACTCCTCTCATTCAAAATCAAACAACTTGCTTCCCCACAGACTGAAAGCAGAAAATCATGGAAGATGGAAATAAAACAATTTTCTAATACTCAGTGTTTTGGGTACCATATGCTGTAAGTGTAGCTCTAACATTGCAGGATTGCTTCCTGTAGTAATTTCTGAGTTTAGAGAGTTGCAAGAGCTCCCCAGCAGGCACTCCACGTAGGGCTGTGGTGTAACTAGAGATCTTCAGGCTTCAGTGGGTTATTTCTGATTTTTATTCAGGAGAAAATATGGTCTCTCTGACACGATCATTATCTCCAAGTATGCCAAAATTTTGAGGAGAAATGCAAAGTAGGAACTCTGAATGCTTCCAGTATTCCTGAAAGTATACCCCCCTGGAGTTAACCAGCTATCTCCAGAAACTGTAGGAAAACCCAGCAGATATCAGGCAGGTAGTCAGAAGTGTATGTGCTTTTCTTTGTTCTCCCACCTCACAGTGTGTCTCCAGAGGGTTACCTTGAGGTCTGAATATCAACTTTACATTTCTGACTACCTCTGCGGTCATTTATATGTTCTAATCTGTGTCCAGTCCTGAAAGATACCTGACTTCTGATCGGTACCTCTGATTTCTGCAGAACAGAAAAGGTGCCATATAGCCTGATAGTAAAGAAACTGGGTGCTCTGGCTCCTGGAAATGTCTGTTTGTGATTTTGCAGGTTTGGATGCGTTTGTTTTTTTGGTTTTTTTTTTTTTTTGGTTTGTTTTTTTTTTTTGGTTTGTTTTTTTTTTTTGGTTTGTTTTTTTTTTTTGGTTTGTTTTTTTTTTTTGGTTTGTTTTTTTTTTTTGGTTTGTTTTTTTTTTTTGGTTTGTTTTTTTTTTTTGGTTTGTTTTTTTTTTTTGGTTTGTTTTTTTTTTTTTTTGTGGTTTTGTTGGTATTTATTGGTTTGGTTTGTGGTTTTGGTTTGCTCAGTTTGGTTATTTTCCTTTGCAGTTTGGTGTGATTGGTAATGACTATAGGTCATGATAAATTCAGCCCTGTCAGTAATGCTGAAATGGTTGTCCCCAGTCCAGACCATTGTTGGTTGCTGATCTCTATCATTGGTAGCAGTAATCATCTGTCCACAGGAAAACAACATTTCTTCTATCAGATTTCTTTATTTTTACTCTATTTTGAAGGAACTGTCCTGTGGAGAAGGTCCTGTGCATACAGAATGTGGGATCTAGAGATGGGAAGGGATAGGGGATAGGGGAGCATAACATTGTTGAGAGAATAATGTATGTGCATTTGGAGGAACTTCATCTTAAATGTACAATAGGGCAGGTAATATTTACAGTTGTGCTGATCCTTAATTAAAATCAGGCATACTAATGGTATAAGAGCTTTTTATAGGGACAATAAATGATACTTATTATGTATAAACCTTAGGGCCCTAAAAATCCTTCGTTGGCCAGCTGAAAGCTTCTGTATTGCCATTCTTTCATAATGCACTAAAAATAAGTGTTTTTCTTAGACCAAAGCATATAAGACACATGAGGTTTTTGAATCAAAGTCACTCTTTTTCCTAAAGTATAATGACAGATACATTACTTATTGTAAGATTCAGGTTAATCCTAATTTTTCTGAATTTCTGTAAAGAAGCCCAGCTCATTCTCTAATTTTTTAGCTGCAGATGTCTGTAAGCACAAAGAAACATTGGTGCGACTGTCCATCAAGTTGCTTTTTATGTCTCTCCAGAGACAAGCAATGAGACTTTTTATTTTGGAAGGTATGTAGAGACTGTGAAGCACTTCAAAGCAGCACAGAGTCATCCATGAAAGCACAGCATGTCTGTTTTTCCTCTATAGCAGAGTGATTGGTACTGAACAGCATGGAAAATAGCTACTGGAGACCAGAGCACTTTGACACTTAAAGATGTGACAAGCAGGAGCAGAATTGTGATTTTTGTGTGTGCATATACATTGCAGCACTTTCCAGTCTCAGAAACATTATCACAATTGGTATATACTTCTAGATACATTAATTTGGATGTGTCAGCCTCAGGCAGCAGCTGCTGTTACTTGTGCCTTTACTTTTACTTGTGACTATAACCCATAAACAATTTTATCAAGATAAAATAAAACTATAAAATATTGGAAGCAAGTATCACAAGAGCTCATTAGTTGCTTTTAGTTTAGTAGAGCATAAGGGCTGTTTCTCCGTGTTGAGAGAAAATATAACCACAAGCCTTAAGTCATACATTGGCTGCCAGCACAGACACTTTCAGGGTCCAGCTGTTAAAACTCCTGTGTTCTTTTGGTGCCACATAGCATGGAGAGCTTCCAGGAGTTTTTTTTCAGTCCTTAGGATCTTTTTCCCTGAAACTTTTCTTGACAGATAAAATCTCCAGCACACTGTCTGTCAATGTGACTATCTGGCAGCATGAGGAAAAGGGGGAAAACACACAGTAAATTGCACCATACTCTGCCAGCCAAAGTTTGATGTCATAACATTTTTCCCCCCACAAATGTTTATGTATGTATTGTAGTATTCATGGAACTGAAAAAGTCAGCTGTTAGCCAACTGAAAATATCACTATTCTTTATTTGCATTGTGCTTCTAGAGGATGCTTCTGGCCACCAATATGCAATTTGTCTAGTTTAGAGTTCTGTTGGGAAACACAGCAAAATTGCTTGTAACAAATCCTTCATTTATCTAGGAGAGTGAGTCTGGGTACCTCTGGAATACTACACTGAACAGTCCCAATACCCATTCTCTGGTATTGAAACCAACTGTACTGTTTGGCCTCTGTTATACTTTTGAATTACCTTGTCATTCAAAATAGAGTGGTTGTATTCAAAAAGCCTAGTGGGAATCATCTCTGATTCATCAGAAACCAAAAATTTTCCCGAGGAGCTGTCTGAGAAAGTTTTTATTGGGTTCAAACCCATGTTAGTAACCTGACAAGAGTTATGCTGTAAAGAAGCTACAATTATGCACCAAGGTGTTGGCATTATTGAATATACTTGCTTAGACGTAGCCAGTAAGAGCTGGATGTTTCTGAAGGTGCAGGTTTCTAGATGAATTCCACATGCAGGTCATGTCTGAGTGTGCATGTGCATATGTATGCTGTTATGTAGGTGTGAAAGAGTGACTGTTTATGCTGTAGTCTATATTTTTCCAGTTTGGCTATTCCCACAGACAAGACAAAATAGTTAAAAGTTTCCCAGGCTCTTTCTGATTGCCCTATCTTTCTGGCTAGACTACTGCAACAGAGATTGTTCCCTTCCTCCACAGTCCTTTAGTGATGATTCCACAGAAGGACTCTGAACCCATCTCTCAAAGACTTTTTTTGACTTCTGGTGGTTTCTGTAATCCAGGACATGCAGGACTGCAGCACCTAAGGACAGATACCTAGCTAAGACTGCAGCTTGAATGATTTTAGCACCCATTGTGGCCTCCTGAGCTTGGATGCATTGAAGCTCTACCTCACACATGGTTGTGTTGGACACAAGGATGTGTAGGACGCATGGTTGTGTAGGTCAAGTATTATGATCAGCTTAATGTGGGCTAATGGGGCAGGCAGCTTCTTTAGACACTTTTGCTTGTCTTTTGACCTCTACAGCTTCCTTCTGACTGAAGCATGCATATACTGAATTACTTAGAAGATAAACTGCAGGCTTCCTTCCCAGCTGCTGGGTTACCTCTGGGAGCCCTTCTGTCAAGTGTTCAGATCTAAGTCTATACAGGTGAATTTCAGGTCACGTGTGAAAGCTAAATCTACAGCTTGCCTCTGCTTTGTGGGGATCCAGCTTAGTCATGCCATAACCAACAGTACACTGTCTCCTTAGCACTCCTCATTACCTCTTTTTCACTCACTGACAACAGCACCACCTTCTTCAGCACTGTCTTCAGCTGAGCGCCTGCCCTGGGCTGTCTGTAAACTTCAAAACTCCCTCTTGTCTACTAGCTCCAAATGCAGATGCCACTATATCCCCTCAGCTATCTCTACCCCTCATTCTTGCCTAACTTAATTATTTCAGCATTCTCTCTTCTTGCATCCTGCCTTGCTCAGGTTTATCTACAGCACTGCTAACTCACTTCTTTCCCAGTTAAGAACTCTGGCCCAGTCTTCCCTCTATACACGTCATTCTTCTTTGTCCATTCTTCTTTTGTCTAGTGCATCTGAGAGAAGCATGTTGGTTTTTTTAATAGGCGGTCAGGTCTAGGCTCTGTCTTAACTAGTAAATAAACAACACCAGGGCACCTGAACTGTCAAACGGTTCAAACGGTCCTATGCACAGCTGTGCTACTAAACTAGCAGTCTTCCAGGTAATTCCTGGGACAGTTTGGGAATTAATATAGAATCAGCTATTAACCCTGGACAGTTTGGGTATGGCCATCCTACTTGCAGACCAAATTTTCCATTCCAGGGTGGATGTGAACAGACTGTGCCACCTGGTCTCAGGCTTTCTTGGACTCAGAACATCTGTGTAGTGCTTCAGGCTTCTGAATACCTGAAATAGTGACAGATTCCCACTGCAGAAAACTGACCTCTGTAGTAACAAGTAATTGAGTAACAACAATTGTAATAAAATTGTCATTGTAACATGTTTTCTCCTGGGACTCACACTCCCACTGTGTTACTTAATTACTGCTGCTTAATACCCCTGTGCTAAACAAGCTCTTGGTTCCCCTGAGATGATTTCAGTCACCTTTACCAAAGTTTAATGGTCCAGGCAGTGATTATCATTTTGTTTTCTAGTAATTACTTCGTAAAGCAATTGAGTCACACAAAAATGTGGAGACATCTGCCTCCAAGTTACCTTTTCAGGAAGAAAGATACTTTTCCAAAAGATTCAACAGTGCTATGTTCAAAATCACACAGTTACAAACTCTTCTCAGACAGCCTCAGATCTGCCTTTCCTGTGTACAATAATTTGCATATTTCATGATTCATTTTTCAAATCTGTTGTTAAACTTAAAAGTGTTATTATTGAATCAAAATATTGCCTTTAAAAAACTGGCTACATACCTAAAGCCTCCAGAGTGAAAGCTTCAAAAATGTATTAAGATGTAGTAAAGCACCTATTATGAGTGGCAAATTTTGTTACAGTGTGTTATAATTATGGAAGTCAGCCATTTCTCACTCTAATTTATCACTAAATTGTATTAAAAAATGACTTTGCAAACACTGGGAGTTCTGGACAATGTAGACACTGCTGAACTGCAAATTCCTTGTGTTTTCCAGACAGCCTTTGGTTTCAGAGATGTGTGAATGATCGGGTGAAGTTGTCCTCTGGTGCTTAGGTAAACCAATCATTTACTGCTAAGGAAAGAGCCCTGGGCTGCGATTCAGGAGACTTGGATTTAATTTCCAAAGCTGTGTCAGCCTGATGGATCACCCACAGTGAGGCAGTCACTCCTCTTTTGGTGCCTTGTTTTCTCTTCTTGAAAACAGGAAAAGTAAGTCTGACCCTGATATCTATTGATGAAAAGTGAAGTGAAATAAATGGCCATTATTATTATTATTTATTATTATTATTATTATTACTTATAAAATGTTATCTTGTTTTTTTTTGTTTGTTTGTTTTTTTGTTTTTTAATTTTAGATAGAGAAGCAATTTCAAGTCTGTTTTAGAAAGTACATATGATGCCATAATAAGAGTAGGCAGCTTTCTTCTATTGCTCATTCTGCTTTAAACAAAGCATGTGACTTTGAAGACAAAGCATGTGGAATCAATTAGTATCAATTCATTAGTAGGGTTGTGTATGTGTATAAAAATTTGTAACAATTACTATTTTATTACAGGTGTGAGTTACTTGTGAGTGCCAGCACCTCCTCATTTCCTCACAGAATCATAGAACTGTTTAGGTTGGAAAAGACCTCTAAGTCATCGAGTCCAATGGTTAACTGCCAGGTCCACCAATAAACCATGTCCTTAAGTGCCAGATCTATGCATCTTTAGACACCTCTAGGGACGGTGACTCAAACATTTCCTGGGCAGCCTGTTCCAATGTTTGATACCTGTTTCGATGAAGAAATTTTCCCTAATATTTAATCTAAACCTCTGTTGACACAACTTGAGGCAATTCCTCTAGTCCCACCACCTGTTACTTGGGAGAAGAATCATAGAATCATAGAATAGTTAGGGTTGGAAAGGACCTTAAGATTGTCTAGTTCCAACCCCCCTGCCATAAGCAGGCACACCTCACACTAAACCATGCCACCCAAGGCTTTGTCCAACCTGGCCTTAAACACTGCCAGGGATGGAGCACTCACAACTTCCTTGGGCAACCCATTCCAGTGCCTCACCACCCTAAAAGGAAAGAACTTCCTCCTTATATACAATCTAAACCTCCCCTGTTTAAGTTTTAACCCAGTACCCCTTGTCCTATCACTACAGTCCCTAATGAATAGTCCCTCCCCAGCATCCCTATAGACCCCCTTCAGATACTGGAAGGCTGCTATGAGGTCTCCACACAGCCTTCTCTTCTCCAGGTTGAACAGCCCCAACTCTCTCAGCCTGTGTTCATAGGGGAGGTGCTCCAGTCCCCTGATCATCCTTGTGGCTCTCCTCTGGACTTGTTCCCACAGTTCCATGTCCTTTTTATGTTGAGGACACCAGAACTGCACACAGTACTCCAGATGAGGTCTCACAAAACCTACTTCACTACAACCTCCTTTCAGGTCTCCCCTCAGCCTACATTTCTGCAAGCTAAACAACCCCAGTTCCCTTAGCCATTCTTCATAATACTTGTTCTCTAGACCATTCAGCAGCTTCATTGTCCCTCTTTGGACAAACTCCAGCACTTCAGTGTCTTACATATCGACCCGGCCTGTCCGGATCCCCCTGTAGAGCCTCCCTACCCTCAAGCAGGTCAGTGCTTCTGCCCAACTCATTTTCATCTGAAAACTGACTGCGGGAGCATACAGTTCCCTTGTCCAGACCACTGATAAAGATGCTAAACAGAATTGACCCCAATACTGAGCCCTGAGGAACACCACTTATGACCATCTGCCAACTGGATTTAATTCCATTCACCACCATTCTTTGGCTCAGCCATCCAGCCAGTTTCTTTACCAAGTGTATACCTGTCCAAACTATGAGGAGCCAGTTTCTCTAGGAGAATGCTGCGGGGAATGGTGCTTACTAAGTCTAGGTAGATAACATCCACAGTCTTTCCCTCATCCACTAAGCAGTTCACCCTGTCACAGATTAGGTTAGCCAAGCAGGACCTGCCTGTCATAAACCCATGCGGCCTGGGCCTGATCACCTGGTTGTCCTGTATGTGCCATATGATTGCATTCAAGATGATCTGCTCCACAACCTCCCTTTGGCCTGAGGTCAGGCTGACTGGCTTGTAGTTCCCTGGATCTTCATACCAGCCTGATTAACCAGGACTGCTGATAAATGATTGAAAGTGGCTTTGTGAGCTCTCCTGTCAGCTCCCTCAGTACTCTTGGGTAGATCCTATTCAGCCCATAGACTTCTGTGTGTGTGTACTGACCATTTCCCCTCACATTATGGGGACTTCATTCTGCTCCCTCTCCCTGTTTTCAAGCTATTTTTTCTTCCTGACTGGGCCTAAGCAGCTGTGCATTCAGTGTGCATGCCTTTTTAATGGCATTTCAAACTCCCCACTCCCTGTTCCTTCTACAGATAACATGGAAAAGGCCTCTGACAGTTACTGTAGCTCAGCTAATTGTAGGAGTTATGCAGATATAGTTGGAGGTGTCTAATTACTCTAGAAGTCTTCCTTAATTCATCTAGTCTCATTACAACAGAAGTCAAGCTCTAACTGAAGTCAATTTGTTGATTACAAATGCTCATGAATATGTCCCTGTGCATCCCTGCTAGGTGAGAAGGCAATTTCCCTGCAGTTCCAGCCAGGAAGTCACAGATATTGAATCCTTGGGCACTTACACAGCCATTTGTATCTTTCAGCCTTTAGACCCAGGGAATGGCTTGTGCTTAAAGTTAGGCATGGGCTTAAACGAACTGTTATTTAGTTTAAGTTCCCTCAGAGTAGTAAGTTGCAATTATTTAGAACAAAAGAGAAGAACTTTTGGAGTGCATTGAACTCCTTAATAATTTATAAAAGTTTGGGCATTGTGGTGTTTGAAAGAACAAATAACATGGTAGATAAAAAAATGGCTGTTCCCAGGGAAGCGATCTGAGAAAAGAAATCTTGGAAACCATTGTTCCAAGACTGGCTACCTGTGTCTGCTCCTTGCTAAGGCACCAGATACAGATTGTTGCAGTAGTGACAGAAGAAAATATTCTTCTGTTACTGGCTTCAGTAATGGAAATTTCCTATTACAGGTTAATCCAGATTTAACTTGAGATCTGCACATGTTTTATTCAGGTGAGAGGGCACAATTTCAGTTAGAATAAATACCATAGGAAATTTTGTAACATTGCAACAAAATGCTGCAAGTGACTAGTTAACAAAACAAGCTGGTATGGAATGATATATTTGAAGCTTCTGTATTTAACATCTTTGTGATACCTAGCTACCTGATCTCTTTGTGTCTTTAACCTTGCTAACATATCTATCAAAAGAAGTTGAAGACCCTGTTGTCCATGTTGTCCATGAAAACAAGACAATCAGGTAGTAGCTTAGAACTCAGACTCCTCAAGGCCAAATAACATTTCCATTGCTGCATATGAGGAAAAAAAAAAAAAAAGACTGAAGGGAATTCCTCTTTGGTTAATATTTTTTCTCTAATAGCCCTGGGAAATTCTACAGGGAGTTATATGTTTCCATAGCATAGCAANAAAAACATTTGCTGTATATGAGGAAAAAAAAAAAAAAGACTGAAGGGATTTCCTCTTTGGTTAATATTTTTTCTCTAATAGCCCTGGGAAATTCTACAGGGAGTTATATGTTTCCATAGCATAGCAAATCATCAGACAGGATATTTTAGAGCAGATGCAGCAATTCACAGTGATTCATAAGCCAGTTTATGTGAAATAAATTCAGCCCAAGCCTAAAGAAAAGGTTTGGTTCAGTTACTGGAAAATAAAGGTTATTATTATTATTTCATCTATGATCTCTTAAGAACTTCATATATTGTGAGTCACTTTCCCTATTTTGTGTTATTTTCCATAGCACCTCCCTTCCTGACTTTAGCAAAGCAAATTCCTAAGTACTGTGAGAAAGGCTGTGCTCCTAATGATAACACTGATGATGTTTGCAGAGCTGGGAAGCCTCCTGAAAAAACTTGTTATGTAGATCCAGAATGATCAGATAAGCTTCTTCTACTTCAGCGGGATCAAAAGTGGAGCCACATTTTAAGAAAAGCACCTGATATGTGTTTTTAGATTTTTGAGTCTGTTTTAAGAACACATGAGGAGGAGAAGCTCAGCTGACATGAATCATGTTGAGGGAACACTGTGAGGGAACACTGCTTAATACCTGCTGCTGCAAAGTTCCCCCAGTGCTCTTTAGATAGTAATTCAGAGCATTAAAGAACTTCGGACTAACTCACTGGAATTGCCTAAATGGTAATATATATTAAGGTGACTTGTAACATCTGCAGACAAAGATCTTAATTTCAAGGATATTAACCTTCTAATCAAGAGGATTTTCGAGAAGATTGTCTAGCAATTTTTGTGTAGCACTCAGTTTACAATAGACAACACAGTGCTTGGAACAATGCACCACAGTCTGATCCTTGATTCTTTTTTCTTAAATGTTAGTGACCATTTCAACAGTTTAAAAATCATAACAGGCAACATTTGCCTGAAACAAAGATTATACAGTTTCCCTCTTACTGTGTTAGACTGAATATTTTCAATGTTTCTAGCCATTCCTTTCCTCTGTTAATGGACTTCGCAACAACTCGATTATATTGTCTATAATTTGGTGAATATGTTTGATTAGCAGGTAATTAATTGCTATTATTTTCTTTATATTCACGCTGTCTTCTTTCAATGCAATAATATTTTAGCAAATATGCCAGACTTCCTGCTTTTTTATGATAGCCTACAGCTTTGAATGGTGATCTAGTTTACAAGACATATCCAGAAATCCTGAGCAGGCTTAATGACATGATCTCTGTGTGCCCTGATTTACTGGCATGCTCTGACCATTTGCACCCATGTCAGCTTCCCATAGGCAACAGATCCAAAACCCCACTTGGTCCATCAAGCTTGGCTGCATAATCCTGAACCAAAGAAAGTACTTTTGAATTTCTGCACTCTGTGCCACCTTGTACTCCTTATTTCACAAGTATTGATACTAATGTTTGGTTATATAACAGCTATAAGTATATGAAGGGAGAGAACATCTCCTTGACTCTGCATTATGAGTTTTTACTTATAACTATGTAGAGAGTTGTGATAAGTTAGTGGAGCTTTCACTGTAATTGTCATCAACAATAGCATCCTGAAGCTATCAAATGTTTTGATGTCAGATCTTTTCTGCTGAGACAACTTAACTTTACCTTAGTTCTTGTTTCCATTCTGGGCTTCATGTTCTAGTGCTTCTAGTGAAATAAATTTTTTGCATACCACTGTCTGTCCATCTTTTATATGGCAAATATTTACCTCTCTGTCAAAATCAGAACAGAACATAAAGGAAGTAACTGGAAACCATCCTCCTTCTAACAGGGACTAAGCAATTCTTCCTCCTTTTAAGAAGTGTTTTGTGGCCATGTTGTGAAAGGTCCTGTATATGTAACAACAATAGGCAATAAGGTACACAATAATCACTTGATACAGATTTTTAAATTCTCAAGGCATTGCTACAAACAGATATGCACTCATTTTCCCAGAAGTGTTAAAAACAGATTATCAGCCTCTGTAAATTTTTCCTAACAAATTCAGTGTTCTATACATTTTCAAATATGCCAAAGATTAAGAGCAGAATAAACTTGAAAGAGGGCATCAGAGGGGGAATAGGGACTGTTGAAGACAGGCAGCAGCTCTGGAGACTTTGGGCAGGAGAGGTTAGCTGAGGTAGGGCTAGTGTTAGGGGTATAGATGCTTGGAGAAGAAGGGAGCCCTTGGCTCTGTCTCTCTCTGTCTTGTGGGAAAGAGGGCAATTGCAGTAATTAAAGATGATAAGGAGGAACTTAGAGTTTGCATGGGCTCCTTCAGATGCTGCTTTCTGCTATACTCATGCTCTTTCCTAGCCATAAATATCCTTGAACATCTCCACCCTCTGATCATGCCATCTGGCTCTCTTTGAGCACCATCCTCTTTGCTCCCAGTGTTGAGAGCATGTTTTCCCCTTGATATATTTTAAGATATTGTAAGTCACCCATAAAACATGGTCAAGGGAGTAATAGAAATCTAAATTTAAATGCTGAGCAATTTTAAAAATTGCCATATAGTGCCTGTGTTGTCCTCATTTTATTGCTGTGCTTTATACTTGTCTTTTTAGCAGTTTGATCCATCATTGTTCTACATCCACTGTAATCTAAATAGAGATAAAAATATTGAAACTGTGCAAGAGTTCCCTCTTTTATTTTTTTCTGTCAGATAAACTAGCAATAACTGCAAGGATGTTCATCAATTTTGTACCTACTTTTGTAATTTGCAACCCAAAACTTTACTAATTTTCAGAAACATGAGGGATTTGGGGAAAATTTCTGTTATTTTCTTCTGTCAAATGTAAAAATTGAAAAGTGAAGCAGAAAAGAAGTTATTTTTGTTCCTTATTAAAGTTAACTATTGTAACCATCTTAACAACTCAGCTATGCATATAAATTAATTTAAAATAGATATGAGCTAGAAATAACCAAAATGCAATAGTATTTTGAGCAATTACATAAAAACCTTTTTGAAAGAGCAAGTTCTTCAACGTAACACATTTGTATTACTTTAGGTAGGAAATGACTGGGTGTAACAATTTGTGGCACAGGAAGTTAAAAGACTTGAAACATAAATGAAGCTCTATTGTTTAATACATGATGATTACATTTTACTGCAACATCTCCAGCTGAAAAAAAAAGGACTATTAAATCCACACATAATTTGAAGAGCTTCAAGATTGCAAATGACAATGCCTAAATAATTGAAATATGTAGTATTCATATGCATCTGTATACCTTGAATTCTAGTGTGAGAACAGTCAAGTTCTCTTTCCAAATTTCATCTGTTAAAGCTAGATCTAGCAGAGGATCAATGTTGTGAAAAGACAGGTCTGATCTAGGAACCAATGATTTTAGTTAATTTGTTACATAATATACCATACTGTGTTTCGAATTACCAAATTTCCTTCTGACTTAGTCTGAAAACTGGTACATTATCCTCAGTTCTAATTTTCATAGAAAACTAAATTTGTAAGGAACAACTTTCAGGAAGAAGTGATTATGTGTTAGAGACTGTATATCTTCCTTGAGATAGAGATAGATGCTTCATGTTAATTTAAATGCATTTGTCAATGAAAGTATCATCTATAGTGATTCTACATCTGAGAAAAGAGTAAAAAAAACCCTTTCCTCTTCAGGCTAAATAATATTTCACTGGGAGTGTGAGAAAATTCCTGTAATTTCACAGTTTTCCTCACTGTCCAGGATTTACTGACCCCGGTGAAAAGGTAGACACAGAAACCATGACAGAAATGATAATGAACTAATATTAGACCAAGTTCTCTGTATTAAAATGGAGGTGAAGTAGCATGGAGGTGGTGTGCAACAAAGATTAAGACATGGTAATGGACAACATAATAGAAAGTAAAATGAAACAAATAATTAAATTGCTTTTTAACTGGTTAAGACTAACCTATAGAAATCAAAGCTTTCAAGTGCAACTTGGACTTTATGATTTCTGAGGACCTTCTGTTTTGTTTTGTACCTCTCTTGCTGATAAGACATGTTATTTGTATTTGTCAGTGTCAAAATCTGTGTCAGTCTCTGCAGTGATGAGGCTGTGCTCACTGCAAACTTGACAGAGCCACCTGCTGTGGCAAAGCTGGTGAAGTCCTATGCTAAGCAGTAGTCTTGCAATGAAGTTATACATGCTGTAAGGGAGTAGGTACACTCTTCCCTCTGCTTCTCCTCACAAAACAAGAAATGACTGTTATTTTCAGAGGCAAAATAAATATTCATTAAAATTGTCTGAAAAAAAAAAAAAGTAGAAGTATACTGTAAAAAATTGGGTAACGGAAGTGAACGAGCTCAGATACTCAACTTTTCTAATATGTTGTTTGCATAGTCTATTCTGTATGAAATTAAATGCCTGAATTGTACTGCTTTTTTACTGCTCTTCTTATAAGATGTCAAATGGGAAAAATAAAGGATGATTTTGAAATCTGTTCATCTTTAAAGGTTTAGTAGGCTTCCACTCCCCCTAGTATAATTGAATGTCCAAATATAGCTAGGAAGGAAATAAAGATTGTTACTCTATCTCTTAAAAATAAAGATGGAAAATGCAATAGGAGTTTTGCTAAAGTTTAAGCTTTTACACTGAGAAAATAAAAAGGACTATTTTGTTTCAACCCACATCCAAACACTCTGAATTGTTCAGTTAATTTGAAACATTTAATATTGAGTGGTATTTCCTAGTAATTCTCAGAGTGATGTTTGTGAGTGCACTCTTCCTTGTAAGCTTAACTCCCTGGAGGACTATACAGCCGAGGACTTAATAAAGAATTCCTCTCTGAGCAATGTTGCGTTATATGTTCTGAGATGAGCATAATTATGGAGAGAGAATGTGATTAGGTGGCTTGTACTTCAACTCCTGTAAAGCATTGCAATTTAACATACTTAAAATGAAATGTTGTGCATCAGCCCTGAACTGAACTGGAAGATTTCTTTTGCTCAGCACTTTTGAAATTAAACATGTCAGCATACTTGAAACAGAACTGTTGGAATTCACTGTGTGAAAACACTTGATATTCTAGATTTTGTCTAGGCAAAGAGCAAGTGTTGAAATACACGTCTTCTCCTGGGCTGGAAATTTGAAATCTGGTAAATGTTAGGTTAGAAAGAAATTCTTGTTGGATATAGTCTCAGATAGTTATCCTACAAAATGCCTGTTCCAACGTGTCTGTATTTTTACTTCTCACTATTGTACAGGGCAAAGAAGAGAAGTGCTATTCAATATTAATGAGACCATGTTTCTGTGAAAAAGGCATTGATAGCTCTGGGCTCAAACACTGATGGGGCTAAATGCAGCATTTCTTTAAGCCCATATATGGAAGGGCAAAAGTCCAGTTTTTAGGATCAGCAGTTAGGGTGGTGCTGAATATTCCCCCAAAATATATAGGACTTCCCTCAGACCTTCCTTTGGAGCAACCCTGAGAGGATAAAGTTATTTCAGGAATGTTAAAAAACTGAGTCTGCATCAGAATTAAGAAGTATCAAGCATATTAGATTCCTGCTAGCTACAGTCACTACATGATAGGAAGCTTATTGTAGTATGTTTTGTGAAACCATGTACTGTAATGAGCACGCACTCAATCCAGGTCACTAACCACTGAAGCTAGCAGAGCTACCCCAATGACAGCTAAATATTAATGGAGTCCCAGGCACTGGAGCAATTGAGATATGGCAAGCAATTTCTTGCCTTTATGAACTGGCACAATTATATTTTAAGATGTGAAGAAAAGTAACTTTGTTTACATTGTCTTCAGGAATACCCCTATATGTTTTAGTAACCTGATTGGTGACATATACAAACAAGAAGCTAAGTTCTGATTTATGCATGTTGAAAAGAAATTGCTATTAATTAAATGGTGCTTTTTACTGCAGACTTAGCTGGCTCCAATGTGTTAGTAAATGCCAGTTACTCCAGTTTCAAATGATGCGAGTATGCTTAGGACTGAGCGTAAGACTGTTGATTTCAGTGGAGTTATGCTAATTTAGATAAGCTTAGTAATTTGGTTTTATATATTCCATAATCAGAGAAAAGAATACAGATTTGTGGAGTTATTTTCTTTCATATCACAATTGCTCTTCTTTGCTAGATATATGAGTAATTGACTTATAAATCAGTCTGAATTAAATTAAAAGTAATTACTAAGTGCTACCTTTGCATCTGCAGGTCAAAGATTGTTTTAATGAATTATTCTACTGTTTTTTTTCAGTGTAATTCTACCAGATGCATCATCATTAGTGAGCTTTGATGTTTCTTCCTATACATGAACAAATTAATATGGGAGCATTGTATTGTAATTAGTGGGCTCTAAATCCCCATGTTCCTCACCAGAAGGCATGGTGTATATTGTTTACTAGGAAAATTATTGACACCTGCTATCACTGACTTTGAAAAAACTACCCAAATGAGCAGAAGGAATAACCAGCTTTGGTGAATATCAATTTGAATGCAATCGCTACTATTACTTGGGATAATGACTTTTTTTTTTTTTTTTTTTTTTTTTTTTAATTTAAAAATTTTTCT
>NDXB01016768.1:138840-155395 GCA_002631895.1 Agapornis roseicollis
CTTCATGAAAATTGTTGAAGTTATGATTTTAAGTCTTTTTTTTTTTTTTTTTACGTTAGTGTCAAAAGCGTCTTCAGCAATCACACAACACTCCTTCAGAGTGTGCAGCTGGTTTGTGCTGTCCTAACACCAGAAAGCAGTCAGCAGTTACAAGAGAAACTGGGCTAGCAGGTGCTTATTTATCACTATTTATTTATAAAGGTAAAATAAAAAAAACCCACATTGTCAAGCATCAAAATACAACACCTATTCTGTGGGCAATTTTGCACAACAGACTGACTTATCAGAGGCTGCTACAGTTATTTAAAACCAAGCTACTCTTGGCCATAATTGCTGTAACAAGGGTCCAGCCACAGGCTACATTCAGGGCTGTCACTCACAATTTCTCTGCAAGTAGACAGAGGTAAGCAAAGGCAGACTTGCAGCCAGAAAAGTTGCAAAGTTGGCATCTCAGTCACATAGGTCTCCTACATCCTACACATGTGCTCTAAAGGAAATTTGTAATTGTTCATGGTTATTTATAGCTGATTGTATATGTTAAGACCTGTGGTTATATTATTGTTTATGTTATTGCCTTAACTGCTAAGTATTTCTCTCAGAAATCACTATCGCTTCTCCCACCAGTGGAGATGCTTGTGTGTTTGCTCCAATTCCAATGAATTTGCTTGTGTATTTTCTCTGTTTTGCCTGCTTAAAGAAACCTAACTCGTTTTGTCTGAAACAAATTATGGACTGATTGCCTCAGAGAGATTGTTCAGCAGATGTGACTGAAAAGTGTCTTCTAACTGAGGTCAGTTGAGAGCTTTAGCATCTTTAATAGCACACTGGCCAGAAAGCAGTGTGTGTAGACTGGCTTGGCAAGGCTTCTTAGGGCACAGGCTATCATCTAGGCATCTGCACTGCTTGGGATTCAAAACTGTGCTCCAACAGAAATAATGACAAGCACCATGGTCACTCAAGCAAAAATCTGTCTGATTATTTCTTCTTTTGTCATCCCTTTGATATTAACTTACATCCATGCAGAAAAGAGCCAAAGAGAACATTGCCAAATTGCACTGAAAAAAGGCAATAGATGGAGCAGTTAGTAACTGTGTTATGGCTGTGAAAGGAAGAGAGCCTAGAACTACTGCAGAGCAAATCCCCAGAACAGGAACTTTAGATAGCTGTGTATATGTTTAGGAGATTTTCATGAATTTTTGTTTCTAGTTAGTCGGTTCCTTTTGTTTGGTTCTTAGATTTACAAGAGAAGTACAGGTTCGAGAGTCTGACTTTCTCTACCCCTGCAAAGTTCATAAACCCAGTTTTATAATGTACTCAACTACCATCTTGGTTAGATGAGACCTAATATGCACATTTAGGAAGTGATCACACTGTAAATCAGGCCGTATAGAAATGGCAAATAGGAAAGAATTGTTTCTTTCTCTCTTGCAGTTGAAAAGATGCACTAGGATACGCTAGGATAATAAAGATATGGAGATGGGTTGATATTTTTGTAGACATGCAGACAAGAATTTTAAGTCCCTCATTTTCTTTTTCTTTCTTTTTTTTCTTTTTCTTTTTTCCTTGTTGATCAGTGAAAATGGAGGGTGAGCTATGACGTAGTGAGGTTTCAGATCTGATCAGTAATTGAGACAAATTCCAGACATGAAAGGACTGCCTGATGTTCAGAAATCACCAGAGGCTGAAAAGTACTCCCTGCAAGGGAGCTGGAATAAAACAGTTCTTTGGAAAATAAACAAAAATATTGGAAATTGCTTTCATAAGTTCTGCTGGGAGGTTGATTAGCAATTGTCTGTTTTGTAAACACTTAAGTTGTTTGAATGAGTGTTGTGGTTGCAGCAAACAGGCAGCAAAGGGCAACTGATCTCGCTTCCAGCTGTGCACTGGTCAGTGAGTTATTAATTGGCTTGGCAGAATTTAAATTTGGGGCTTATTTTTAACTAAGAAGAAGTTACTGGAGTTACAGCAGTATGGAGTTACTCCTGATACTACTACACAATACATGTATTAGCAATTGTTGGCTTTTACTGTATACAATTTTTCGGTGGTTTATTTGGCATTTTATGATTCATTCCTCTAGTATCAATGTATGCAGGTTATACATAAAAGGGGGTACATTTTGGGGGGGTTTTGCTTCTGATTTGTTTTTCCATTGTTAAGCTGAGGGAGGGGAAGTCAGGCTTCACACCAAGCCCTGGTGAAAATAAGTTCACAGTGTATTTATTCCTTGATGAACTTCAGATAAATATCAACAGGAACATTTTACTTGTGGAGAGCACCTTATCAGACCTTCTGCAAAACAGAAGTTTTGCAGTTGTCAAGGAAGACAAATGGGGGGCATTTTTCTCTTTCAGAAAGAGAAAGCACTTGATATATGATATACTGCTGCAGCTAAGGTTGCTGAGGCATTCCTGCCTCTTTCTTGCTCCAGGTTTTTCTCTAGTTTCATTATTTCCTTCATGTAGTAAAAATATCCAGCACCTTTTGGTAAGCACAGCTGAACCGAGAGAGCTAGAAATTCAGCAGGGGGCTGGTAAGCTGTGGTGGCAAACTGGGCCATTTAACTGGTGGCCACTTGGCTTCCACACTGTCCAGCACAGTGTGGTGCCTCTGTGGAGCATGGGGTGGTGCAGCAAGCTGTACTCTTCTCTGCCTCCCAATGAGTGTTACCTGGGAAAGGGCTGAGACAATGTCAATACATGTGTTAGCTGATTCCCTGTTGCCATGTAAGACTGAGTCCCACTGTTCAGCCTCTAGTGTGTTAATTCTTATTTCTCTGGAAATACCATTCTTCTGAGATCAGAAGAGAAAGCAGTACTAATAAAACGTTTTTCTTTAGCCTTCCACCTTCTTTGTCACTTATACTGCCTTCTTTAAAGTGGTTAGTGTTACAGTCCAGGGTGTTATAATTTGTTTCTTAATAGGAGAAGCAAATCTTCGCATAATGCTGTCCCTATTTCCCTAACAATCAGAAATCTTCTGACCTTCCTAACCTTCCTACCCAAATCTCCATCATAATTACAGTGACTTCCAAAAGCATTAGTTTTCCTATTGCACAACATAAGGGTATAGCAGTATAAGAAATACATATTATTTAGACTTTTTGCATAAGAGTTATAGGACCTGTAGAAGACACAGGGACTGAACTAAGACCTTCATGATCCTCCTCCTGGTAATCTTGGCTTCCTAACAGGCCTCTGAGAGATACTGTCTATTACACATACTGTGAGAGATGTGCTGATGTAAATTTTGCCACAGTACATGTACAGTTCATTTTTCAACATGTTACTGCTTTGGACTGGGACACAGACCCGGACCTTGTACACCAGAACATTCTGGAGAGGGAAAGGCAGATATAGGACCCCATTGCTCAGGTTGAGGGGACAGTCAGATTACTTCTCTTGATTCACACTTGTCATTAGCTTATCATTTTAGTTCAACATACAGTATTAATACCATCTTCAAATTTTTCAACAATTAACCTACCAAATTCATTTACAAGAAGAAAATCATGCAAGCAGGTATTTGAGGTAGATTCTTGTCTGTTGTGAAACTGCAATTTGATAAAAAGAAACTGCAGTACAGCCAGCTACCAGTATCCATGGGCAATTTACGCAGTAGGCACTAGGAATTTCACGTTTGGCTAAAGCAACCATCTGAATGGAAAGGCAAAATGATCACACATCTGGATTTAGATACCTCAAATTCATCCTACTAAATTATAACTTTCAAAACTTAAGAAAGTCTATGAATATGAATTGAATATCATGCAATAAGTAGAAATAAGGTATAATGATGGTCTCTGAAACTAATGCAGGCTGTTGAATACATTTTCCTTCTTTGGAGGTTGTGTTATTAGCTTGTTTTTATCCAGCTGACATGATGATTGACAGATGGTGTGAACATAGCTAAAATACTTCCAGTTACTAGATTACAATGAATTCAGTTCATCCACCTTCACATTAACTTAGGGTTAATTTCTCACAAACTTTCAGCTCTTGCAGTTTCCTCTGAAAATATTTCCTGATGATTGATTTTAAAATACATTTCTGTAATCTGTTTGGAGGTGCCCAAACACTCTTCCGCTTGGGTACCCAGACAGCATTGCATTTGCATGGTTTGCTCAGGGCCAGCTTTGCAGAAAGGAAGAGAAGGCTATGAGTAGAAAAGCTGCCCAGAGTCAGACTGAACAATTATCTGGGCATGGTAGTACAATTCCAATTTACAGTGGGAAAGAAACATGGCAGGTCTTTCTAGTCTGTAAAGCAAAGACAGGAGGGTGCATTTGTACACCAGAAAGTGGTGCTCTCTGGTTTATGGTCTCTGAATTTGCACAGCTAGGTGAAGTTCAGGGTACTGTTATCAATCCATTTAAGTAAATCTAAATGTATTTGATGTCATCATGTCATGAGTGGAGGATGGAGCTCTACTGAGGAGTACCCTCATGCATTAATGGTGCATTAATGATCACCTTTTGATTTACTTGTAGGGATTCAGTCTGTCTCTGCTTGTAACAGTATTTCCACATTTTTTGAAGGGAATCCTAAAAAAGTTCAAAATTACCAAATTTTTCAAGTAAAAAAGTGTGCTAGAGATACTTAGTATATATTTTCATTTATCCTGTTTTTCATCTTTGCTTTGATAAGCACAGTTAATACGTACAGCTTCCTTGAAAATCAATGCCAGAAGTTCTGTTGCAGCAACACAGATCCAGGGTCAAGGTTTTAATTTCTATAAACCCCAAAAAGGATTCTATGTTTAATTTAAATGGTTAAAATGGTAGGATTCAAAGTTTGGATTTCCTCTAGTAATGCCAAGTTCTGATCAGACATTAGAAATTGCTTGTAAAAACCTGGTTAGATATTTTTACCTAAGTTTAAATATGTTACCATCTTCTCTCCAGAGGTCTTTTCACTTTCCTCTGAAGCTCCCTGCTGAAGTACAATTTTTACTTCACAGAAAGAATGAGTGAAATTGTTACATTATGATGTTAGTTATCTATATTTAAAATATTTTAAAGGAAGGAAGTCTAGCAATTCTTTCATTAGCTCAAATGGTGTCACTTGTTCTTTTAAAAGTGGTTAGCCACGAAATGGCTGAGACCTTTTGTGAAAGCCAATGAAAAGTGCTTTAGTTGCAGCCAAGAGTGGTTGCTTCTTGAGTGCTTTAGGGAGAATCCAACTCGGGGAATTATTTTGCCAAAGGTGAACCTGACCAATCTCATGTCAAAAGTTTATCAGGCATGGAACTGGTCCTGGAGATTATTTCACTGACAGCCCAGGTGAAAGTGGATTGAAAAAACAAGTTTTGACTGCACTAGGAAATGACACCAGGCCAAAGGCTTCAGTGAGAGAAGGAAAAGTTTGTTGTCTTTAGCTCATCCTTAAACCTCTTGTAAGTTGTCTGTTGGCAAGCAGCTGCACCTATCCTGGATTGCATGAACCACCCCTATGAATCATACAAACATCCCTCCTAATATATTCTAGATGTGCACCTGTAACAAGCAATTGGTAATTTTAGAATGCAGTGGAAATAATGGATTTAGGATGCCTTACAGCAATGCTCTGCATCATGTAAAGATAAAAGCCCTGCAGAGTTCAAATTTGCTATCTTCCTCTATTACACCTCCTCCACCTGATTGCATAAATCCTACTGCTTGTCCAAGGGCCAGAAAGCATTTAGATTCCAGATCACAACATGTAGTACATTGCATATTCACATAATCACAATTGTATATTAGGTTGCAAGCCCATTCTGATAATACCCAATGTCTATATAATTTTGATTAATTTACTTTTTTTTTTTCCATCTTTTTCTTTTGAGATTCTTTTAAATAAATTCATGGAAGTCACCTGGAAATGGAGTACACTGAATTATTTAGCTCAGTGCATTAAATCTGTCTTAGTCTGGATGTGTTTGTNATTTTGATTTAATTTCTTTTTTTTTTTCCATCTTTTTCTTTTGAGATTCTTTTAAATAAATTCATGGAAGTCACCTGGAAATGGAGTACACTGAATTATTTAGCTCAGTGCATTAAATCTGTCTTAGTCTGGATGTGTTTGTTATTATTGTTAGTCTCCAAGAAATACATGACAATCTTAGCAAATAATGATGTATTATGCAGGAATCTGAAGCCGAATTAATAAATATTTTGGTTTTGTAACAGTTGCACCAAGGGATAATTCACTGCTGACCTCATAAATAAAGGAGCATCCTGGGTAGCCTGGCTCTCCCTGAGTGCTGCTGATCCCTCTCACCATACCTGCAACCCAGAAGGAGGTATTTCGTTAAAAAGAAACAGCTCCTCAGGGGAAAGAGAAGTAGCAGGAGCCACTGGGACTGTGGCTGAGACTCTGCTGAGAGGACTGGTGGCAGTAGTGAACATGGCAGTGTTAGGTTTACAGCTGATCTTGGTGATCTTAAAAGTCTTTTCCTAGATTCTATGATTCTATGAAGCTGTTTTGCTACAGCTGTGCTCTTCACTGCCATATCTATCTCCTTTCCTGTATTACCATCTAATTATTATGTGGCAGTTGTAATAACCAGAGAAATAGAATACCCTCTATTGTACCCTGTCATACTATTTTCACCTCCTACTGGTAAGAAAATAGCCCTAAATAATTTTCTCCTGTATTTTTCAAACCTGCCATTCCCCTTGATACAGTTGACTTGTGCTAAGGATGTTACAAAGGGGATAAGGCTCAGCTGCAGAACCAGAAGAGAAGTTAAAGGAGGGTGGAATGAGCACATGTAGAAATAATTTTTACTAGTTATCTTTGTACACTTGCCATGAAGTATCTTTTGTACTTGTCATGAGGTTAGTGCAGAGCATGAGAGATCTGTGAAAGCTGCTGCTTTTGTGAGGCAATTATGATTTTTTAATTTTTTCTTTTGAGGAACGCTCTTTATAATTTGTATCCTTGGATTACAGTAACAGATGGCAAGGAAAAGAAATATTGCATGCCAAGATAAGGTTGATCTTGGCTCTGCTCAGCTTGTTTTATCTCAAAACCAGATGAGAAGTAGCACTAAGGGAAAGAAATCATGAATATGTACACTTTAAAATATTTTTACATTACAACCACTATGGACCACCCAGGAGGTGCAGTCAGAAAAGATTGCTGGTATACAAAACACTCTTACACAGACACTGATACCAAAACACACAAAGCCCCTTGAACTGCTGCATAAAACTTATCACTTTACTCAAGGCTTTCTTGAAGGCCCAAGATCCTTCTAAATAACATCTTTGCTTTTACATCAGGAAGGCCATAGTCTGCAAAACCTCTCAAAAACTCCAATGATATTTTATGTCTCACTGACACCTACCTCACCTCTTCAAGTTGAATGGCTTCACCTGGAGAAGCAGAAGGAAGAGGAAGGGTTACACAGTCCAGGAGGAGGGGTAGAGAGATCATCTCTGGGTAGATTTGAGCACTGGTCACTCTTTTTTTTACAACATAGATAGACTATGAAAGGGAATCAGCATAAAACAGAAAAGCAAGCAAGAAAACTAAAGGACTTTATGTTTCTCTTGCAAATTCTCTTACAGAATGAGAAACTATAAAAAAGCAAAGCTCTTATGACAGGCGCTGCTTCTTACTGTCTATCCAGGTCAAATTCCCAAGCTTAGCAAGAGCTGGGGAGGTTTTTAGGTAACATTTACTCCATTGTCCCAGAGGCATGCTGTTGCTTATGCTCAGCAAGAACATTTGAATGGAATATCTGAAACAACACAGATAGATACCCCACAACTGTTTCTAGCCATTTTCTGATTAAATACGGCACAGCTGCTCATGAAGGGAGTTCAGTGGTGGTATGGCTGAAGAGGTATAAATCTGTGCTGGTGCAGCATACTTTGCTTGGACAAGTGGAGCTTTTCAGCACTTGATGTCTATCTTTATCTATAAGCTTAGAAACTACAGTTCGTAAATTAAGTTAGTTAAAATATGCAAGGGAAAAGTACAAAAGAAATTGATTTTCCTTTTTGGACTTCTTTTTTCTCATTTCATGCACATTATTTTATAAGTATTTAATATATTCTTAATGGCTGACTAAAATGAATAGAGAAACCTGTCCTGTTTTGGAGGTGTGATATCTATTTGGAAGGAACACAAAAAAATTAATGTTCTAGTGCTATTCAACATATTTTTGTTTCTGATTTCCCCTGCTTTATCTCACAAGAATACTTTTCAAATGAATTCACTCAGAGCTCCCTATAATCAAGAGATCAGCATGGTATTTATTTCACGCTAGGAATTTCTGACTTGCACATGGAACTAATTTATTCACAGGGAGTGGCATGTCCTTAAAGCCTTTTTGAATACAGGCAGTGTTTATGATGAGAAAAACTTCTGTAAATATTTTGGTGAAGGTATAAGGCAAGCAAGGTATTTCATATGTAATTTAAAATAATTGTAAACTTTTAGTCTTCCTTAATGACTCTTGAGTGTGACCATTTATATTCAAGGACTTCCAAAAATATGTTGTACAGTTTCAATACATTTGAAGCTAGTGGAAGAAATTTGCTCTAGGCTGCATTACAATCTAGTATAAATTGCTATTAGAATGAAATTGTCTTTCATGATTAGCATAACTATACTGTAGCCAGAGCTGCTTTTTGTCCGTCTTAACTTGGGGATGATATATATATTGAAATCAAATATGATATGCTCCTTTATGCTTTCTGCTTTTTTTCATGTTTAGCTATAGTTTCCTGGAATAAAATGAGTCCCTCTCAACTGGGCAAAAGTATTGCTACTGGAAATAATTGTAATGCTGAATTTTTCACACAGAAGTAATTCACTGAGATGAGGGAAACTAATTCAATGTCTGCCTTCAGCCCCATGTTGAGATGGACTCTAAAGGGCTCAGTCAGTGTCAGCTGTAGCTTGTTTACCCTCACAGTTCACGCTTCCCTGTATCTCTTTGGCAGTGGGAAACTCGTACAGTTGAGTGTGTTTCTTCATTCTTGATGTGGCTATATTTCCACTTGTGGAGTATTGTGAGCTGTATTGCTGTGGGTGTTGTTAACTCTCCTCCCTGTGCACCAAGGTGGCAGAGGTTGAGCTCTGTGTCAAGAAGTGGCTGCTGCTTAGTGGTTCCATGGGCTTTGTCACACAGCACTCCAAAATGTGCAAGCATTGCTGGCATAGCTAACAGTTTAAGATGAAAATGTTTGGATCTGCACTAAAAATAGCATTTCTTCTGCCCAAATAAGTAAGGTGTTTCCTAAGTCATGTGGGAGTGTGGTAAGGTTAAGACTGTTGTGACTTTTTACAGTTTGACAGAAGTACAACCAGAGATGCCACAGCTGAACTTGCCAAAATGGCCCCTTTATTTTCTATTCTAATGCTCATCTATTTGAATAACTAATGATTTATAATAAAATCATTTGAGTTCTAGCAAGATGGCATATTATTTTATGGTCTGAAATAGACTTATAACCTGAGACTATTTGGATAAAATTATGTAGAAGTCACAGTATGGTCAACATGCTCTGTGGAGGATAGTCGTTTACATTTAAAATTAGAAGTAGAGATAAGTTCATTAAGTGTGTTAGGGAAAATTAGCGATTTGCAGCGTTTAAGATGAATGAAACATTACCAGTGCCCTGATTTCTTTAGCATTTCCTCTAGACCCTTCCTGGAAGAAGTCAATGAGTGCTACAAGCAAATCTGAATGCAGTCGTTGACCCACTGAAAATTAAAAAGGCTTATGGAGTTTAAAGATTACTTCAAAATTCCTATGAATATTTCACCACCCAAACTGCCTGACTGATAGAAACTACTGACACTTTTAGGGATTCATGTATTCAAAGAAATGCCATCTCTTTGTGTGAGAAGCTTATCTAATAGACAAGCCACTTTTTCAAGCTGGGGCTTTCATCCATAATTTTAAACTAAATGGAAATGCTTTGTTGTCTGGAAGATGGTATGTTGTTTACTGGATTTCTCAGCACAAAATTTCAACCAATAGGGGTGTTGTATTCTTGTAAATAGCTACAATAGATTTTACTATGGTTTTGTTTGACTCGACAGTCTCACTAAAGTTGTGGACAGCTATAGTTGGTTTAAAACATGGCTCATGGAACATCTGGGATTTATCTAGCAGTAAACCATGCCTTTGCAAAACTCCCTCTGAACAGGTTCACTCTTCAGCTGTTATGTTGCAAACTGGACGAGACTGAGTAATCAAGAACTTTGAGGTGTAGCATACATAGGAGAAATGCCTAGAGGAAAACAAAACAAAACAAAACAAAACAAAACAAAACAAAAGGAACTGTCTAAAAGACAGTAATAACTTATCCAACATGGATAAGTTAAGAAAAGTTCTGTAAGGCTGACCCATTTTCCATCTATGACACTGCTGAACCTGTGGCTTTGTGAATCATCTTCTTGTCCTTTGTATGACTTTTAATGTTGTCTTCCTTGACACTTTAAAGAGTGAACTGGGGAGGTCTCACCAAAGTGGAAAAATGATTGGGTAGGTTCAAAACTGGTGACAGAATTGCATCATGGACTTCGGGACAAAACACTTCTTTATCATTTGTTTAATCCTACATTCTTTTTTTCCCCCATGTTTTGTATCACACTTGCTAAAGAAAAGTTAGATTTGGATTTGGAAAGTTTTAAAAAGAAGAAAAGAAATACTTTCTCACTGTCTCATATCTAAAATATGGCTTATTTGAAACACAGTCAAAAGGTCTGCTATTTTAAAAGATAAATGTTCCCATTGTGACTTACAATAAAAAGGTTTAGATCTAATTCAGACCTCACCTGGAACACACTGTTGTCAGCTGAAGGGCTAAATTTGATCCTGTGTTTCAAGATCAAGTGCAGGTGTCTTCATTATCCCTGAAGAAGACAGATATTAGGACATTTATTAATAAATAACCCAAGAATAAAATGAAGGAATTATAGACAAAAGTCAAACCTTAATGAAATGTTGACAGTTCTATTTGCAATCACAGTATGGTATAGTAGCCAAGTGGACAAAGCACAAACATTTAAAATCTAATAAATCTTTATTAGTATCACCCACAGTATAATATTTCTAATAATTACATATTTCTGCTTGTGGCAAGCATTTGGGACCAAAAGTGATAACTGATAATATGGATCCATTATCAAAAAATCTTTTTGTCCTAGATAAATTCAGAGAGGATGTGAAATGTGTTTTAGAAGAAAAATTAGACTGGAAATTGATTTCTCAGAAGTGAAGCCTCTTTCTGTTAAAGAAGTAGGCCTGATAGCTTTTCTGCAAATACATGCAAGTTTAAAGCATTAAAGATCTGGGATCATTACCAATCTACTCATAATGATTTCTGTTTCTTTATACACAGAATGCTGGTTCTAGAGAAACAACATCCAAATAAGTTCAGTATACACCCATTGAAAGACGATGAAAATCATACCTTGTTTATACTAGAAGATTATAAAACTTCTTCTTGCCTGGGGTTTACATTGAATGACTGCCTCATATTGATGCAGTTATCCCGATCTTCAAAGATCCTGACCTCAAAGAGTGACATTTTACCAATACATATCTTTTTTTTTTCATGCTAGGCTTTTTATTGGCAAAAATAAATTCAAGGAATAAAAGACTCCTAAGAGCAAACATACAACTTATTGAAACAATCTTGATCGCAAAGCTTTCAAGAGTATCTCTTTTATACTGCTTGAAAAAAATCAAAATTCATAAATGTTTCTACTAATGTGGAACTATTTAGACCATCTGCATCTCATGGACAGAGTTTATTCTAAACAGACAGGGTGTAAACCAGAGTTTTTGACATTAAACAAACTGCTGTTCTTATAGAAGTGTATTTTGGTGATAAGAAACTCACTTATGTAGATAGGAAGTACTTTAATATTCTACTCAACTGGGCAGAGGAAGAATTACTCCCACCATAGTATGATGTTCTGTCAAGAACCTGATAATACAAGGCTTGACGTTTCACCTGAAAAAAAAAAGATTTTAAGTTAATGCAATATTTGCCATTGATTTAAGAGACTAATAAGAATATCTTAGGCTAATGGAATAACTGATATTTCTGATATAGCATATCTGATGCTTCAGAGTAATACTAGACTCATCATGCCAAATAAGGCAATTTATCTGCATTTGACAGAAAGTTTCTTTAAAGCTTTATGGTTTCAATCCATATCGATTCTTTTTTATGCCCTTGCCCTCTTAAAGTGACTATGAAGGCAATCCATCTTTTTTATTTTTCAGTTTTAGATAGAAAGACAATTTTCTCCATTTACAGGGTTTGTAGGGAAAAACCTCTACCTTAACATGCTGCATTTTTCTGTTGCTTCTGCAAAACTGTTTTGTCAGCTGTCACAACTGCCTCAAATCTCTGCAGAAATGTAGATGGTGTTCAATTCTCCCATCTTAGACTGCTTTCAGTTTTCTGTCTATAAAGCAATGGGAGAGGATAACTGAGAGGATTCGGTGGAAGCAAGATGGGTAGCTAAAGGGGTTGTAAAGGGTAAATTATGAGTCAATAGCATACTAGGATGTGGCTGCACTTTTATCTGGCTCCTAGGCAATATGAAGAGACTGGCAAGGCTAAGAGGCTGCAGGGGCAAAATAAATCCTACTCATCCCATGTTTTCAACTTATAAATTATTCCTCCTATTCCACGTTCCTAAATCATGGGACCTCCTTTATTCCTGTAGTCACCTTCCACTGTTCCTCATTTCCTGTAAGTAGAAGACTTATTCTCTAACTCTTCATAAATCTATGAGTTAGACTCGTATGTCCCCTGTAACTCTCGAACGTGGAAACAGTTCTGGAAACCTGTCAGGTTAAAGCAGCTCCTAGGATACATTAACCCCTGCTGGCTTAGAGAAACTTCTAGCATATCCTTTTTGAATGCATAATACTGCCAGGCTTCTGGTGGCTTAAGGAAAAAGTAAACTCTTAATCAAGGTCTATGTAGCAAGATTGAAGTTTAAATTCTGCAGCTTAAACCTTGTGGTACTGCTATGCTGAGATTTGAGTGAACTTCAGACAAGTTCACAGCTGAGAGTTTCTGCCTAATATAGAAGGTATTTATTGCAGATAAAGACAGCATTTAGATATACTGCTGATGCTGCATCAAGGCATAACATCTCAATCTGAATTATTGATGAAAATAAAGAAGAGAAAAAATTATTAATCTTTTCATATACCCTTCAACATTGTCAGTAATGCATTCCCTAAGGGTGTTTCATTTTTTTCCAACCTAAAATGTAAGCATTACTAAATATAATTAATACACTGAATAATAATATAATTAATAAAAATGAATGTAATTAATATAACATTACCAAAGCTTTAATGGCAGTTTCTCAGCTTGTGCCAGTCTACCTATATGAGAGATTATAAATTGCTGTATGGGTCTTTGTGTTACCGTATTTGATTTTGTGAACACTACATCATCTAGAAAGTTTGACTGTTAATGCCAATAAAAATAGGAACAATGACAATACTGTGCAGAATTCCTTTTGATTTCAGCAGGATTTAGCTACTGAACTGTCTTAATATATTTGGATTTAATTCCTCTGTATATATATCTTCTGTAGTCTTATTTTTTTAAAAAATAAATGCATTTTAAGAGCTCAGGAAAGCATTTTCAGAAGGGCTAAAAGCTAATTTAGAAAGCTAACCCTCTAGAAAAATCTTTTTGCCATAAAATACATAAATTTATGCACAGACTGACAGAAAACCAACAGCCTTTTAGTATGAACAAAGTCTCAACCAACATATTAATCTTTAAGTAACATTAATGCTTATTCTGTAGAATAGCTACTGATTTGTTTGTTGCTTCCTAACTTTAAAAAAGGCACAAAAATTCCATTCATATGTAAGATCTAATTCCATTCATATGTAAGATCAAATTGCCCAGTCTTCAAGCACTACTAGTCTGAGAGCTGCCTGATGTTTTCACATGAGTCATGCACCTGCAATGTTTCTGTTAATCGTCTTTACAATTGCTGAAAAGCTCTGTGTTTTTATGTAGTGAGATTGACATTTTTCTTTTTTAAAGCATGTGTTCTTCCTTCACAGCTCATCAAAAGGTATGTGTGGGTGGGATGCAGAGATAAATGCTATAGCTCTTTTGTATTTGAATTACAAAGAATTTTATTTATTTTCTTTCATCTACATATTACCTTAGGAAAAAAAAAACATGCTGAAACAACACTTAACCAAGACTAAACAACATAGAAGAGGGCAACTGTTAATGCTTATGACTTCAGTGTTAAATTTTCTATATAATCTTGATTTTCTACTTACAGGACTCCTTTTTCCCATCAAATACCTATAGTATACCTATTCCCCCTCATAAAATTATATCTATTTTCCTTATATATAGCTGTTGACTAACAAAGGTAATTACACACAAACACAGAAAACAAAATATGATGAGGAATGAATCTCATTTAAATGTCTGACCTACTTTGAACTCAACAGAGCACAGTGTCTGCTGAATGTCCTTCTTTTCAGAGATAAGAAAGAAGCTGGTTACAGTTGTTTTCTGTAGTGAATAGACCAAATCTGCATCTTTCCTTCCTCACTTGTGAAAAGAAGTTCCCTTTGCACGGGCATCCCAAGACACATTTAAGTGAAATATCCTTTGATTGGTCCTATTTTCATCTTCCTCTGGCTGTCCAGTATCATCATGCTACAACAGACACTCAGGTCTTCAAGACTGTCCCCCATACTTACAGCTTTTTTTTTTTTTATGTAGCTGCAGAAATAATAATTCGATGAAGTCTTAAGATAACAGTATTAGCCATAATACCTTCATTTAACACCTGACATTTTCTATGACATTTGCCTTTTGAGGCATTTAGACATCTGTTGGCACAGTTTGTAAGTTTCTAATTTGCACATTCATAAGATGATGGAATGCGTAACTGATGAGCAGTAGCTGGTTCTTTAAAGTTGTAGGCTGTAATGACAGGTCTCAGTTTCAAAAGCACAACAAAGTATTACTCATTCCAAACAACATGAGAGCAAACCAAAGAAGTTTGACATCGTGCATTAATGCAACTTTAAATTAGTCATTTGCCAACAGTGGTAATTTTTTACTTTTTAGAGAACAAGGAACAGGCTGTTTGATATCAAGTATATATGCTGTGTCCTGGGTTCAGCAGTTGCAGTCAGTTTTTCTTCTCTTTAGTAGCTGGTGTTTTGACTTAGCCTGGGAACAAGGCTGATAAGGCCGATGTTTTTAGTTACTGCTGAGCGATGTTTGCCCTGACCAAGGACTTTGTGAGCCTCATGCTCTGCCGGGGAGAAGGGGGGCCGGGAGAAAGGAGGGACAGAACCCAAACTGACCAAAGAGGTATNCAGTGTAGGTTGTTTTTTTGGTTTGGGTTTTTTGTTTTTTGTTTTTTTTTTTTTCTTCTTGTTAGATTGCTGAGTCACAGGTTTTGGAAAAAATGCCTTAATAACTTTGTTCCACAAGAAATAATGTAATTGTATTCAGCAGTTTCTAGGCAAAGGTGACAAGATTGTTCAGGATGCTTTAGGGGGGGAAAAAGTTGCAATATGTCAAAACATTTGCACTTTGATAACACAGAGCCATAAAGATTGATTATCAGAAACAGACAATTTGGTACCTAAAAGGAGCCAAAGCTCACAAGCTACATCTTATGTCTCCCAAGAAAAAATGCAGCCATAGCATTACAGCTTGACCGACTGATGAAGGGGGCCTATAGGAATGCTGGAGATGGACTCTTCATTAGGGACTGTAGTGACAGGACAAGGGGTAATGGATTCAAACTTAAACAGGGGAAGTTTAGATTGTGTATAAGAAAGAAATTCTTTCCTGTTAGGGTGGTGAGGCACTGGAATGGGTTGCCCAAGGAAGTTGTGAATGCTCCATTCCTGGCAGTGTTTAAGGTCAGGTTGGACAAAGCCTTGGGTGGCATGGTTTAGTGTGAGGTGTCCCTACCTATGGCAGGGGGGTTGGAACTAGATGATCTTAAGGTCCTTTCCAACCCTAACAATTCTATGATTCCCCAGTGTCCTTTATTAATGCAGTTGCATTTTATATTGCTGTCTTTCACCAGAACAAGTGTACAAGAAATAACTTTCAACATATTCAAGGCATAATACATTAGATCGTATGTAAGAAAAATGGATGCTATACATTAGTTGTTTGGAGCACTTGGTCTGATTCTTCATAATGTTGTCTTTCTAGCTTACTAGATTTCTTTCACTGAAAATCAAACACAGCAGGTCATATGCATGCCTAGTAACAATCATCTCTTTAGTACAAACAGCACTGGATTGCAGGGAAAATGCAATAGTAATTTAAGTATTCTTTTCCATCATTTATCAAAAGCTATTGAACTTCAAAATATTTTCTTAAAATTGGGGCTTAAGTGCTTTATTTTCCTAACTAGAATAAAGTAAAAATGCAAAAACAAGTATCAAGAAAAGTTGTTTGTTGTTTTTTCTGTTTTTTTTTTTTTTTTATTTTTTTGGTTGGTTTTTTTTTTTGTTTTTGTTTTTTTTTTTTTTTTTTTTTTTTTTTTATTAATATAAATAATAT